>BQKN01000245.1:909-19112 GCA_022839385.1 Asparagus kiusianus
AAACCTTATACAAATGAACAACATTGTTGTTATAGTCATTTTAGTGATGGGGAATAATCACCAATCAATGGCAGACAAGTCCCTCACATTACGCATAATCAGGTTAGCATCTCAAGATAAACAGAAGCCCATCTCGGTCGACTCGACACGCTGACATCCTGCGAGGACGACTCGAAAGGCGTCACATGCCGACGACCCGTAAGATGTTACGTGTCGTCCCCCGGCTGAGTCGACTACTTAAATACTCCACTCGGATGACTCGTCGGCTGACACCTTGCGAAGACGACTCGAAAGGTGGTACTTCTCGACCGTTCGAATAGTAGAAAGACGATGAAACATCTTGAGCCTCGAGCCCCCTCCTGTGCACCGATGACCAATCACTTCGTCATAAATGTCATTAAATACATTATGGGCGTCATCATTCTCCTGTCTTTAATAGTATTTATGACACATTGGACCACGTCAGCACCGCACACCCCACATCACTTCGCATTAAACACCAAAGTGACATCTCCTCCACTCCTCGGCCGAAACCTGTAAAGTTGAAGCTAACTTGGCCGCTAGCCCATGTCGGGCCGAAGTTACCTTCCTACCCTCCTTTCACTACTATAAAAGGAGATATTATTTTCCATTACAGAGTAAGCTTTTTCACCATTCTCAGAACCTAAGAACTACTGCAGTTCATCTTACTTCTCCACACAAGCCACTCACTGACTTGATCGTCAGATGAACAACCGGGAAAACACACCCCCGCCCTATTACGATTTGTTACTTGTGCAGGGAAGTACACCTTGCCCAAGGACCAAACATTTGGAGAGTTAGAGGACCTCTGTCAATTTAATCCACTTTTATTTAACTGTCTAATTCCATACATCAATATATTATATCCTTAATTGTTATGGATAGCGTTTTTGAACAAACTATATTCTATCTTTAATTGTTATAGATAGATTTTTTAAGTAATTATGAGTTGTTAAAATTAAAAATTTATAAGGCTAGTCTAAACCTATATATATGGTTCATATGTAGCCTTATAAAAATAGAGAAAAACCTTATAAGGATGAGATGAAGAATAGAATGGAGATAATAGAAAATTGAGAACTTATCTCTCAGTATTGTTCATTTTTTATGAATGGTGGATTTCAGTTGGAGACTTTTTCTCTTGAGGAAACTTTGAAGTTTTCAGATAGATCTTGGGAAATTGATTTTTCAGGCAAATCTTGGGAGATTGATTATGAAAATCGAAAAGCGTTCTAAATATTGTTTTACTTTTGATTAGTTTTGATTAATTATTATGATATACATATTCTACCGTGTTATATGTCATGTTCCCAACGCTCGCTCTGCATAAATTTCTCTTTAGAAAAAGTGAGATGATTGAATATTTAGAATGCCATTTTGAGAAAGAGAGTGAGTGGAGTTTGGACATGCGCCGGAGTTTGAGCGGGGTCCCACTAGTATGTTCGAATGCTAATTAGTGAGTGACAACTAATTAGGCCTTGGATTAATTATATAATAAAGCCAATAGCGTTGGAGTAAAATGAAACAGGGCCACTTCATTCATGTACCCACTTTTTTCGTTCGTAGTACCTTGTTTGTTTACCTTTTAGGTTGCTTTTTTTCTAGCATATATTGGACACGATCCGTGTCTCGCATTTTAATAATTAAAAAGAAAAAGAAAAAGAAAAAAAAAAAGGCACATGATTCATGCGCGCGTTATTTGCTTAGTGCACTGCTTTTGGTGACAAAAAGGGTTGTGAGATTCCTTCCTAATAGTTGTTTTTTTTTGCGAACATTTTAATCTTAGGCAAACCATGATGAATACACTACCAGAAAATGGGTGTATGGGGACGGTTTATAACCATCCCATTAGACAACATAACCATCCCCATAGGCCTAAGAGAACGATTACTCATCCGTTACCTTTGCTGTCGTAGTGCTTGGTCTAACGTGACAGTTCATGATTCAAGTAGCGCGGTTCTTGAACTGTCCCCGTTTGTAACATTTGGGGACAGTTTATCTATGGGGACGGTTTCGAGCTTGACCTAAGAGTACGATTATATTATCTATGGGAACGGTTTTTTTTGTTATCTATGGGGACGGTTTTTATACCAAGGGGGACGGTTTCGAACTTGACCTAAGATGACGGTTATATTGTCTATGGGAACGGTTTTGTTTGTGATCTATGGGGACGGTTTTTATACCAAAGGGGACGGTTTTTATTTTTTATTGATCAAAACAAATCACCGAGATATCACACATCAGTCCATCACATACAAAGAAACAATAGTCCAAGTTTTACATACAAACTAACCAAACTTTAGCCTTAATATAATGAACAATTCATTACAACGAAGAACAATATTATAGCAATAGGATTGAGATAATTCTTCACAAGTTTTACACACAAACTAACCATATTAAGCACATATCACAAATCCTCCATGATTAAAACAAAGAGCTACTACTTAATCAAAAGGTCAAAATGTCTCTATTGAGACGATTAAGTTCTAAATCTTCACAACAAATAAATCCCCCAAAGAGCGACAAGCATGGATCTCCAGATGTTTTCCTGCATACATCAAGATAAAAAGATGACTAAGCACAAGTAGAATGAAATGGACTGTATGTGTCTCTTTAGAGTCATAACTAATTGCATGACGATCATATTTAGGTATATAATGAAATTAAGAGTAAGCACAAGTAGAATAGAAGAGACACGAATGGTAGAAGGATAAAGGTCCGTCATAATTCCTAATTGTTTGAGACAAATCTGGCTCTACATGTGGACCACATCACACAACTAAATAATCCTCTAATAAAATCATGAAAGGAACAAAAGTTAAAACTTGCGGGATTAAAACTTGTTGTAGAGTCTACAATTCAACATTTGTTGTTGTAGCTATATTGCATTCTACCAGCATAATGTGAAGGTTTGATTATGTTAGGTCCAAAATTTTGTTTCCTTGTTTACTTTCATGTTTGCTCACAGGTCCCTCAAACTCTTACCCATAAACGAACTAGTCGGTGAAACCCCAAATCCACTCTCATATATAAACCAATTCAATTTTTTCGAGTTTATTTTCAGGAGTTGCAAACTAAAAATATAAAAATCCCTACCGAATATTATCCATCCGCGAACTGAAAGCGACATAAAGGATGTACTTATTTGAGATTTAAGATTTAGTCAGAGTTCTAATTCCAATTGTTGGAATCAAGGCGAAGTATATGAAACATGAGTAATTATCAATTGCAATTTACCCATCTATTTTTGTTAATGTTGATTTTTTTATTTATTGCATCCACTTATGATATGATGAATTATCTATATTTCATATGTCTTGTTGCTTTATGTAAATCTTCTACCTTAGAATGTCTCTATCTACCATTTATTTACATTTCATATATTTTTATATGAACAATGGATGAATAAAAGAGATGTGTTTCTTCCACTATTCTTTATCCACCTTAAATCAAAGGAAAAGCAAAGTAAGGTTAGACTTCCTTTTTTTCGCCTCTTTTTTATAAATTTGCCATACACACAAAAAAGAAAAAGAAAGATATAACAATAGAAAAAACTACCTCATGATGAAGACTGCTTCCAGATGAGCAAGGACGATCATGATTTCGAGCACTGTTACCTTCCTCAGGTGATCAATCTTCCTTGTGGCCTAGTAGCCTCGTAGCTTGATCCACAACAGAAGTGTCTTTTTGAGAATTTTCTTGCTCAGTATTTGTTTCTACAAGTTCTGCAGATACTGAAATCACATTATGGGCTTGATAAGTAAAAGGTCCTTGATTGATTTCATTTCACATACCTTTATCAGATGGATCATCAACTTGCTGCAATTAGAGAGAAGCACGTTAAGTTATCAAACTCAAGTAAATAAATTGAATTTAGGTAGGAGACGGAGAGATTACCACTTTCAGTCTTTTAAGAATGTTATCAAATTGAGAGGTATCAAAAACCCAATTATTAGTCTTATCAACACCTACACCTGTAATTGCATTCAAGAACATGTGTCAGAAACTTTTATGTAGGATTTCAAAAGCTAAAAATTATCAATGGAGCTAACCTTGATAGTACACGAATGAAGAACTGATTTCTATGACAAGATTTCTACTCGTAATTTGCTGACACTTTTGGACTTGTATCCTTAACTGTAACTTAACCCGTTACCTTGTTACTCCCTAACCTGTTGTTATCTCGCCATTTTGATCTTTAGTTCAGATAGCTTATTTACAACTACTGATAATATGAAATACCTTCTAATTCATAACTATCTAGTTGTAAATTATGTTTTTAGTAAACAATTTATGAACTTAAGAATTAATTATTGTTTAGTATCAAATTTCAGGCTCGAAACTTATCAATCACTTCCAAATGTGTATGAATATTCATAGAGAAAGCCCTTGACAATATGATAAACTTAAAATATTCTATAAATTAGAAGGGAAAAAAGTAATTTGGAGGGGTTCAAGAAAGATATCTGAATAATTCAGCTATAAGGTATGCATCTCATTCTAGCAAATATCATAGCATATAAGATTTGTCCCTATTAAGTAGGTGAAGATAAACTCATATGCAATATTATTTATTTGTGAACTATCTGTGGCCTATGTAATTTCCAGGCAGGAAAAAAAGGCTGACTTGCATGTTAAAGCACATGATATAGATTTCATAAAAATTTCAGTAATAATTTCTTCCAGTACCACATGCAAAAATATACAATTTCGACCTAAGCATATCAAAAGACCACTGTACCAGTTATTGAAAGAAAACAAAGACCTGAACTGTCCCGAGGGGAGTTAATTAGCCTTCAACTCGCTCAAAATAGCATATTATGGGAATGGACAGGAAGTCTTGCACTGTCCAAACATTGGATTAAATCAATGCATAATCAAGTATGCCTTATCAAAGATTTTAACAAGTCAGATGAAGTTCATTAACACTAAAGATTTTTTGACTAATTCATTTATGTTCTTAAAATTCAGAAATGTAGATGCTCACATATTCCTAATTATAATATTAAGGCTGCATGGATAGGATTTGTAAGACAATGGGAATGGACAGGAACTCATACGCTCATTATCAAGAACTTTAGAACCACATGGATAGGATTTGTAAGACAATGATATCTGGATTATGGAGCTTGGTGTCAAAGGAACAAATCAGACAAGCCAACATATTTTAAAAAGTTTATGTAATCCAATGATACACATTTGCCACCTTACATAACGAGATGCCTTCAACTGAGTTTCATGGTCAGTATGAACAAGAGAGAAATTATGCAAAGCCGATTTATATGAAGCCTGATTCTGTCCAGGGCCACTTCCTTTTCTCCGAATGTTAATCTTTCGTATTTCTTGGATAATGCCAGTGGTCCTGTTCTCCATGATTGTTAGACCCTCCTGAGGGAATTAAGATGCAAAGTATGACACGTGAGTACAAGAAAACATTATATAGTTGCAAGAAATATTTAATAAAAAAAGATGCATATACCATATGCTCTGACTTGAAATGCAAGAAGATTATAAAGTAAATTAAATTAGATAAATACCATAAACAATGACTTTTGACTTACTTCAGTTTTATTTTATTTTATTGTACTACCAATGTGATTAAGAGAAGAAGCTAAATTTGTTCTTTTTAGAGGCATAACTAGTCTAAGTAGTCTTGGACTCTTTCCAATCGCAAAAATCCTACTTGTTTAGCATTATCTTTCCTCTTCATTTTCCTATATATGGAGCTATGGTACATAAATATTTTGTATCATTTATTCATATTTATTTTATTAAAAATTTAGTTCTCAGTTCCTTCTGGATTGAAAGTTTGAGTTAGCATCCACATCAACTAGGGGGTTGGAGTGTTTCCTTCAACCTTTTTTTCTTCTTTCCTTCTCGCTATAAGAGGCGGTATTGGAGCCTTGTAATATGTATCATGATGGCTACCTTGGCTAGTCTAAGTGGTGGCAACTATCGTGATGACAACCATGGAGGAGACTACCTTATGAATGTCAGGTTCCATGGGTTCCTAGAAAAAAGTGAGTAGAATATTGGACGAGATACAACTTCCAATGAAGAATTTGCTTTCCAAGCAGCAAGTGAAGTCAATGGATCAGCAAAAGCATGAAGGTAACCAATCCAACAAAAAAGTTGAATAACGTTTCATGAAATTAATGAGCATGGGAATGGGTAGTGCTCTATATCACTTCATTATGGGATCATGTATGCTAGATTAAAGGCTTTCTTTGCAATGAGTATCAAACCATGAACAGTATAATTAAAATTTTTAGGAGAAAAGAGAAAAAACATATCGACAGAGGCTATGAAAATCAAAAATCGAGACTTCCGTATGAAAGTTGACCTACTTACATTCCATACAGAAGAATTTCTTGATTGGATCTAGAGAAAAGTGAGATAATTTGATTATTTTGGGGAAAGGTGTTACTTATTGGTTACAAAGCCAAGAGTAGTGCATCAGCTTCATGGAAATTAGGAACAGTTATAGTCTTGTACACGACAAATAAAACACCGGTGCTTTGTGGTACGATATGAAGAGACTTATTCAGGTTCAATTTCTACCAACTATGGACAAATGTCATTCCCAAAATACCAAAAATTTAGCAAGGAAGTTGAACTGTTCAGACCAACACTGAAGAGCACAAACTTCCACTCATAATAGTTTGATGAAAACAAAAGAATAGCAAGTAGAAAATTTTATCGAGCTCTTCGTGTTTCAAGATCAAGTTACACTTCAACCTACTTACCTTAAAAGAAGCAAACTAGTATTGGAAGTGAAGATACAACTAGTATGATCAAACCCACAGTAACATGTATCTAAGAAAATATACTTCAATTCCTCTCATAATCTCATCTTGCGTATAGCAAAGGAAAGAGCCATAGTTTCAATAACAACCCTCTATTGTTACAAATCGAGATTGAAAAACAGCAGTGCAGTAGGAAAAGCAATAACATGTACTTCAAATAACAGTAACATATCCAATAATCCATATGCTCCACCTACAATAGATAAATGTTACACAAGTGGACAACAATCAAATGATTACCCTAAGAAAAATGCAGTCAATCTGATTGAACAAAATGAAGTAGAATTTCTCTAAGCAGGAAGTTGGATACGAAGAAACAACATATACATATATGGAGTTGATGAAGGAAGGATGTATTCACTGTTAGAAGAGTGCATTTGGCATTAAGACATCAAGTCCACAACCATACAACATATCCAGAATCAGATGTACGTTTAAGCAAAAGATTTGCAATGTCATCACTGATTCGGCAATAGCGACAACTTAATCAAGGTTATAGACTTACAGTGGATTGCAAGAAGTAAATGTCCTAAATATGAGATGTTCTTCTATTAAATAAAAGAGATGAAATGAACCTCCATTCAAAATTGTATAATAAATAAATTAATCTAAAACGTGATGCGCATAAATCACCTGACCACCTGTTCTCGAGTCAAAGATCCCTGGCTGCTTCCTACCAGAGTTTTCAAACCTCTGAGATGAGTTATCATCATCAATTAGAGATCTGGCTTTTCTAGCTAAGACTCCCCAAAATCCATATTTGGACTCGTTTACATTTTTCATCGATGTATCAAAGGCACCAGAATCCTAAATTGGTTAAGAAAAAAGAACACCAGAAAATAAAAGGTTAATACAAGTCTATATTTTGTTTAGGTCCCTAGAAATTTTCTTTTTGTCCCAAGTGCGTTTTAATTTGTGAGAATCAAAATAAACCAGATAAAATAGCATATAGGATGGTGCACAGATGGAGACTTATGCATCTTGTTAAATTAATCTAATCATAATCCTATCTTATTTCGTATGTAATAATTAGGAAATGCCTATAATAATTTCAACCACTTCCAAAGATCAACCAAGACAACAAAGCCCTAATTTGTAAAATTAAATAAATTTTTTGTTAAATAGATAAAAAGAAAAATTTGAAGCCCTAGAGTTTGATGACTGAAAAAGGAGAGAGATAAGTACCCAATCACAAGATGCTAGAGAGGGGATGACCTTGAAGTCGACCAACAAGTGGCTGTCGAACGAGGGAAGGTAAAGGAGAGGCGGCGGAAGTGGGGAGCCGAGGAGAGGAGGTTGCGGTTTTGCTCCGTCCAGGAGAGGTGAGGTCGCAGAGGAAAAACCCTAGGCCCAGGGAGGGGAGAAGGTGATTGAGTTATTAATTTTGATCGGGGGAAGATGAGGGTTATACGAAATCAAATAGAATTGTTTTTTATTTTGTTGTTTAAATAATAAAACCATCCCATTAGCCCATAATAAAACTGTTCTCTTAGCACATTATAAAATTTTAGCCTAAGCATAATTCAAGTCCAACGCTTTAATTTAAAGCGTTGTCTTAGATATATTCGTGACGGTTGGAACCGTCACAGAACCGTTCCCTTAGGTAGCAACGGGAACGGTTTTAAACCGCGCCCCACGAACCGTCCCCATAGACCCATTATGTGGTAGTGATATTTTTTGCAGAATAAGTTGATGAAAGCTGATATGTACACAACTAACACATGTATGCCGAAGTTAAACAACACTAATCCCTTTATTTCTGTCAGTAAATTAATCTTCCTTATTTATTTCCTCCCTCTTTGAAGATATCTGCCTTATTGATAGTCTTGTGATGGAGTCCATTATTACTCTTTACTCGGTCGTCTTAAAATCTCCATAGATCTAAAGAAGACACGAGAGGGCTTTAACTCACTTTTTCCTTTTTTTTTTTTTTTTTTTGAGATTTACGGAATATATGGCTTTAGAATAAACAAGACGATAAATCAATTGACCTATTTTTTATGAAGACCATAAAATAAGCTTTTATGCTAGACTAATTATGATTAATTGCTTCTAACAGTGCCTTAAGATTCTTGCTGATTTAAATGCCTCCCATCAATGTCTTATACAACTTTAACATCTATGATTAGACGCCTAATTAATATAGATCAGGGATATTTCTATCAATCAGCAAGGGAAAAGGAAAAGAAACCCCGTTCCTTTTTTGACATTAAATGTGCTTATATTATTACACCCCACTCTATTTCTCTTCTTACGCTTTACTTACTCTTCGTTGTTTGGGCTTTGTGAAGGCAGACCTTTTTGCAAAGATGTAGCTGTAATTAATTAAACAGCGTTCACACTGTGCTAAAAGGAAATAATATTTGGTGAAAAATTATACTTTCAAATCAATATCAAACTTTAGCTTGCTAGAAATTAACCATAATGTATAGTATCGATATATCTTGTTCATGTGTCAAGTAGAGACAGAATAATTCTATGTTACCTTAAAAGTTTTTAACTTTCGATCGACCTATATATATATATATATATACGTTATCCTAAATTCATAACTCTTTTAAATTGTTGATGGCACTTGAAAATTGCTGATATCATCGGACATTATATATACTAGAACATCAGCACGTGCAGAATATGAAATTTTAATCTAGTTAAGTTTTTAATATACATAATAATGTTTGATAACATTACATGTTAAATCACAATATATCAAACATTAAATTTTTCATCTATAAGAGAATATGTAATGTTAGATAATGATTTAATATGTAATGTTATGATGCATTGCGTAGAATTTGTTGTAGAAATGTATAATGAATTGTTATTAAACAGTTAAATCAACAAAAAAAATCTTAACATAACTTTGTTGAAGAGTTTTCTTATTAAGAATAGTATAATTGGAGCAAGTAATTAGAAGAAAAAAAAGGGGAAAATGGTGAATACATACATTATGTGAGTTTAAATCTCATTCTCATATTATGTTTTAGAATGTTCTAGAATAAGAAAAGAAAACAAAGAAAAATAATAATATCTCTAACAAAATTACAATTTTAAATATGTGAGTTCAAATCATATATTCATGTCACGATTTCGGAATGTTCTAGAACGAGAAATGGAAACTAAAAAAAAGAACAATATCTTTGTAAAATTATAAATTTACCCTCTGTTATATTATATAGATGACTAATTGTTAATCTTTCACAAGGAGTTGACACGTGTCCCTTATTAACTAAACACCACATCAGCCTCACCCTATGGGAGAAGACTCAAACAGGTTCAACACTCGACCCTTTCTAAGAAGTGTCGAATCGAAAGACATCCCAACTTGGATCTCGCCATTAGCAGCAACCCCATATACCTTATCATTCTACAAAGTCGGGTCGAGAACTTTCGAAGCCGAGTAAAAAGATCGTGTTTATAGGCCCGCTTAGAAGGCGTCATTTGTCGATCCTCTCGTATAGACGAATCGAGAGGCGGTTTATTCTCGAGCCCCACACCGATAATCAATCGACATCGCATTAAGGACATGATTAGAATCATCATTGCTTCAGCCCCAAAAATCTTTATGAATCATAAGACCTTGTCAGTACCACGCATATATCATCGCCATCACATTGAATGCCTTTCATCCCTCTCACCATCACATTAAACGTATTTCATCCCTCTTTGTAGTTGACACAAGTAAAGCAGCTGCCGACTAAGCCGCTTGCTTGGACTCGGCCGAAGTTACGTATCTGCCCCTTAGATTTGCTATAAAAAAGATGTTGTCTACTGCATAGGGTAAGCAATATCCTACAAAAATACACCACACTCTCCCTCTCTTCTTCTCCACTCAAGCTAACTATCGACTAGATTGTCGGATGAACCACTAGAGATCCCAACTCTGACTCATTCACGTATTGTTCATGTGCAGGATGAGATTCGCTGCTCAGAGACCAACCATCTAAAGAAGATTGAAGACCCCAACACTTAAAACAATCCTCGCTTAACTCTGTGTTAGATAACTGACATCAACACCCTCATAATTACAATAAAAGGCAGGATAATATGAACCAGGATCCTCTCCTCATGAGGAGAATCCTAATATCTCCTCATGAGGAGAGAGATAGAGATAGAGAGGAGAGAGAGTGAGCTTGATAGTAGAGAAAACAACCTCACTCTCTCTATCTCTCTCCTCATGAGGAGATATTAGGAACTCTCCTCATGAGGAGAGGATCCTGGTCCGGATAATATCGTCCATTCATCAAATTTTTCTTTTTCCTCACTAAGTTTTTTATATATTAGTATAGATATCTTCACTCTAAGCAGTCCCAGGTGGATCCTGTTCAAATTTATACATTCATTTGCAATGTGACTACTAACATTGCTCATAGACATTGACCTTAACCGATCTAAAACCTTCCGTGAAAGAAAACCATCATTAAATAACCCCCTTCAATAAAGGACCTACGTGATGAGCATATCAACTTCCATCAGTCTCATTCCCATCACGCGTTAAAGACTTAAAAGTAACAAACCAAGAGCTGCCATCTATAACAATTGGTCCTCGATCACATCGCTCCTTTCCACTCTCTCAAAATTTATTCATTTGTACAGTCTATTGTTCCAACTTGGATAGTGAATAGATCATCTCAACTGCAAAGACATCACAATATTTTTCAGTAGGGTTTTTTTAGATATTAGCCCCCTAAATATGAGCGATTTTGATATTAGTCCCTTAAATAAGAAATACTTTTTATTGGTCCCTCAAATTGTCTTAAGTTGTCGATAGTAGTCATTCTGTTAGGTTTTATGTTAAAAAAATCTAAATCATGGTTGGGTTAATACTAACTATAGATGGTAAGTTGCCGAAATACTCTTATTGTAGTTCACCCCCACTAAATGACATTCTCTCTTTCATTGCATGTTTTGGTTAGAGTTTAAAGATTTGGTTTTGTAGTAAATTTGGGGATGAGTTAGGGTTTAATATTGATTAGGGTTTAATTGTTTGATTAGATTTTAATTTGCATGATGAAATTTACTTTAGTGACGGTTATATATAATTGTCCCATAAATGCAACAGTTATAGATAACAGAATATTACCCTATAGATTTAGGAGCCATTAACTTGAAGGACTAAAATCAACAACTTAAAGCAATTTAACGGTAATATCAAAATATTCATATTTGAGGGACTAATATCAAAATATCTCAGGTTTGAGGGACTAATATCTAAAAAAAACCATTACCATAGTACGATAATATTCACACAGTTGTTATTTTTTTCCTAACCTCACTGAGGACTTGTCGAGTTAGAAGTGACAGGAACAATGAACATATATATTTACAACATCATGTAGTTCGAGTTTCTAGGGTTTAAAACCGATCTTAATTTGAATGCAGTTGCAAATTTTATGTGTTATTAAGCTTATTTTGTTTTTGCATCCACATTTTTGCATTGGAAAATATATGTGCATTGTAATTCATTTGGTTGCAAACAATAAAAATATAGGGTTCCAACCACTCTATTTGATCGAACACGTTCTTTATAAGTTTTTATGGAGAAAAAAGTTAGTTTCATGAAATTCTAATAATATCGCCTCTTAAACTCATTTGAAAAGCTTGCAGAGCATCTACAAAAGAAGTTAACGGCTTTACACGTAAAACTAAGTCTAAATAATGTTGGAGGTTTAGAAAACCTAACTTAAATATATGATGGTTTACGTAAATTGACTCTAAATATGTTTTTTAGTAAAAAAATGCTATGATTTGCAAAAAAGAAAAAAAAAATACAAAGTACAATAAGAACAACAGTATTATGATATTGTGAAATGGTTATGATGGAATAAATGCCTCTCTGCTCTAGGGTCGTGTCTAGCAACACAAAAATTAATCTAGTGACGTAGTGGATTTTTCTCAACTACTCATATAGGAGTTGATTAAAAAAGAATTAGTGTAAGAGCTAAAATTTTAACTAATGCTGTATCAACTACAACATATTTCATCGAAACACACTTTTAATAATGTGGGCATGGATGGAATCCAAATCTTATTTTAATGGTTGAAATATATTTTTAAAAATTTAAAAATTTGTATATTTAATTTCCTACCTCATTACAATAAAGAGGATCCGAGAATACCTGCAGCCTCAAACGTACCGTGATCTCTCGCAAAATTCCTGACGTCATGCATCATCACTTCGTAATCTTCTAACAAAACCGGTAAAAAATACAAGCTGTAAAAATGGTAATAATGATCGATATTATTTACATGACAAAGATGGGAGATAGCGATGGAGAGTTTGCTGCTGCCACGTTCTCAGAATCTCTGTGGACTCTATCCGCCAATGTTAATGCAAAGAAAGGGACAATATTGCAAATTTTCATTTTTTTTTGGAATCAGGGGTATATTTTTGCGAATTTGTCAGTTACGTTATTATCAAAACTTTAACTTTCTTCATTTATTTTTAGGCTTGTTCCTCACGTCACCACTGGGTAAGGTGAAAGGACAAAGGCAGTGCTCCACCCTTTAATTTCTTTTCTCGTAGTTTGGATCCTGCCACCACTTGTCCTTTTCCTAATTGTCATGTCATTTATTTTTTGAGGAGGTGAAAGAAATTTACTAGCTTAATAATAGAACGATTAAGGATAAGCGAATCGGATTACTTAAGGTTATTAATAACGCCTGCTAATTGTTCCCTTGAGAGCAAGAAATTTGTTGTATGGGAAAAAAGCTTAAGAGAGATTCGTAAACAAATTGACTTCAATTCCTAACATGTTAAAGTTTCTATCATATTTGAGATATGGCATCAGTCAGCTAAAATCTACTGAATACTAACCTTGAAAAAAGCTTTATTACTTTAGACTTTAATTCCGATATTAAGAAATAACAAAGAAAAGTTTCACTTGATAACAATGTTTAAATGGTAAACCCATGACCCTTCATTATTGACATAAATCAAAATGCGCGAGTAGCCTACTAGCTAGCCCGTGAACTTGATTATAGGTTCATACTTATCCCAATCCCCGACAAGTTGGCACATAATCAAATCTTTAAGTGGGGTTAAAAACTAATTAGTCTAATCATCATTGAAGAGCCCGATATTTTTCAGTCCAGGGAACTCTGGACGAGATACAAAACATCACGATAGCTGTCCAAACCTACACAGCCTATAATATAATAATCTAACAAAAGGAGTGAGAAAAAAAGGAAACACGTTTTAATTCATTATTTGCCATGATGCTTTATTATGTCACACTGCTCCCATGGGATTCAAACCCGCCCTGCCCCGAGGTCCTGCACATCGCCAGCCTGGCTCCCCCCCCACTCATGACTCGGACCGGTCCGCCGCCACGTGGCAACAAAGACGTGATCGCCACGCCCTTCCTCCTATATAAAATCCCCAAGCTCCGTTCAGCCATCACTCCATCCGCAAAATCCCCAAGCTCTCGTGTTCTCGAACAGCATGCCTCCTCCTCTGCTCCTCCTCCTCCTCTTCGTGTTCCTCTGCGCCGCGAGCGCTAACGTGGCCCCACCGCGAAAGCTCGCGCTCGTCCAGCAGCCGCTGACGGTGCTCAAATACCACAAAGGCCCCCTCCTGAAGGGGAACTACACGGTCAACCTCCTCTACTACGGCCGGTTCTCCCCCTCCCAGCGCGCGATAGTCGCCGACTTCGTCCGCTCCCTCTCCTCCCCCGCCCTCCCCGCCCCCTCGGTCGCCTCGTGGTGGGCCACCACGGCCAAGTACCCGGCGGGCCCCACGAAGATAGCCCTCGGCCGCCAGCTCCTCGACGAGTCCTGCTCGCTCGGCAAGTCCCTGACGTCCGCCCAGCTCCTCGCCCTCGCCTCCCGCGGGCCCCACCGCAACTCGATCACCGCCGTCCTCACCTCGCCGGACGTGGCGGTGGACGGCTTCTGCATGAGCCGGTGCGGGTCCCACGGCTCCGGCCTCGCCGGCCGCCACAGGAAAGCCCGCTTCGCTTACATTTGGGTCGGGAACCCTTCGTCCCAATGCCCCGGGCAGTGCGCGTGGCCGTTCCACCAGCCGATTTATGGGCCCCAGGCCCCGCCGCTGGTCGCGCCCAACGGCGACGTCGGGGTTGACGGGATGATCATCAACTTGGCCACTGTTTTGGCCGGGACGGTGACGAACCCGTTCGGTAACGGGTATTTCCAGGGATCCGCTGCTGCTCCGCTGGAGGCGGTGAGCGCGTGCACGGGCATGTTTGGGGCCGGGTCGTACCCGGGTTACGCGGGTAATGTTTTGGTGGACCCGACGACGGGGGCTAGCTATAACGCGAAAGGGCTTGGCGGGAGGGAGTTCCTGTTGCCTGCGATGTGGGACCCGAACACTTCTCAGTGTGCTACGCTTGTTTAATTAACTAAACTAAGTTTTAATTTTTTTTTTCTTTTTCCTTTTTATGGATATGTGCAAAAAGGAAGGTGATGGTTCTGTGTGAATAAGGCTGTAGGGTTTTCTAAATATGTAATGGGGTTTTGTTATATGAAAGGAATATGGGTTTTGTTATTTTTTCATCATATTTTGGAAATTTAATTTGCATTTTTGGGACTGAGAGTTGCGGAGGATGGGCCTCTTTATTTGGTTGAACTGGGGGAATGAGGTCGAGGTATGTGGAGGGCCCATGAACCGGAGCCTGTCCTGGAGTCAGGATTCTCTGTTTCGGTGTCAGGGTTTGGTATTTCGCGCGCTGGTTCGCATTAGTTCGGTGTACATGATGTTGACCACTGTACCCGAACAACTGTGGAGCCCACAATTTTGTGGTCCATGAGGAAAATTTTGACTCCGTATCTTTTTTTGTGATATTTGGGCATGAGAGAGTTAGGAGTCGTAGCCTTTTTATGGGGTCTTAGTTAAGATATCTTCATTCAAAATAATATTTTGTTAGCAAGATATTTTATTGGGATAAAATTGAATAATTTTATGAAACGGGATATTTTAATAAAATAAAGAGGGATAAATTTTTATGATTATAGAATATATATTTATGTATTTTAAAGATATAAATATTATTTATGTATTTTAACTTTACTATTATTGATTGATAATTATTTATAAGAATGTTTTTTTACTATTAAATAATTTTTGATTAGACCATAAGATATTGATAATTATTATTATAATGACGGTCTAATGATGATGATAATTATAATAAGAAAGAAATAAAGAGAAAAAAATATAAAAAATAACAAAATAAATATGAGTTCTAGTTTTTAACACATACTTTCAAGCTAAAACTTAGAATAATTTAAGATATTTTCATTCAAAATAAGATATTTTTATTCAAAATAGGATAATTGTTAAAATTAAATAATATTTTGTTAGTGAGATATTTTATTGGGATAAAATATGAATAATTTTATGAAACGGGATATTTTAATAAAATAAAGTGGAATAAATTTGTATAATTATAGAATATATATTTATGCAATTTGAAGGTATAAATATTATTTATGTATTTTAATTTTACTATTTTGATTGATAAATATTTATAAGAATGTTTTCTTTACTATTAAATAACTTTTGATTAGACTATAAAATATTAATAATTATTATTATAATGATGATCTACTTATAATGATGATAATCATAATAGGAAAAAAATAAAGAAAAATATATATAAAAAATAACAAAATAAATATGAGTTTTAGTTTTTTATCTACTTCCAAGCTAAAACTTAGAATAATTTGAGAGACTAGCTAGAACTCTCATTTTTGTATAAAAATAATAAAAAGAATAGGATAATTTTGTACTATGGTTTTAATTTTAGTTTTGTTAGAGTTCTACTTGATTAACACTGTAAAATTTTATTTTAGTTTTCGCTCTATGTGACTAACACCTTAAGAATTTATTGCACAAATTATCCCAGTTCTAAATTTAAGTTCTAAATGATTAATCCCGGTTAAGGTGACATTTTTTAAACCGTAATTGGTATATAATCTCAAGAAATTAGTTAACACAAATGGTCAACGAAAAAATACCGCAGCTTTCCGAACAGATTCGGGTTTCTCCCAGGAAGTTTCCGGTGCGTAATGAAATTCGAGGAGGGCTCAAATGAAGAAATCATTTTTGTATGGGTAAAAGTCGTCCAAAATCTATGGGAGTTTGTGGGTTTCCACGGAGGGCCCCCCTCCTGCAACAAATTTGGACCCCTTTTTCATGTTTGTCTACAGTGGCATGATTGCTGATGCTTTGTTGGGCCCCACAACGTATGGGCCGAGTTGGTACGTGGCCTTGGGGGCTTGGTTTTGTGTGGGATCTTTTGATGATGTGCGGTCCAATTATTGTCCTCAATTTGTGACGGGTGTTTAAGATTTGTGTCGGTAAATTGTGAAACCTCGAGAGCTGGTGTGCTATATTAATTCGAAGATATATGAAACGGCTGATGCTTTGATTAAAAAAAAAAGTGGGAGAGGGAAGAGGGAATAAGCGTTAATTTACTCGGAGCATATTTGTCACTTTTGTTTTATAAGTCAAAGTCTTTGACGCATTTACTAGATTGTTTCACAAAAGATGTTGGAGAATCTTTGGTTATTCCTCCGACGGTCAAGTTAGTATATTGCTCGAGCGGAGAAGATTAAATGGGCAAGAAACCTTTTATAGCAGATCCAAATGGGCAAAAGGGTAACTTAGTCCAAGTCAAGATAGGCGGCTCTGATGGCTTATACTTTACAGGCATCGGCTGCTGAGGGAGATGAGTTACTCAGATGTTTAATGTGAGGGTGCGCGGCATGCATGGCACTGACGAGTCCTATGAGTCATAAAGACTTTTGTGACTGAAGCAATGATGATTCTGATCATGCATTTAATGTAATGGCAATTGACTGCTAGCGGGGGACTCAATGATCCACTGCTTTCTGACTCGTCTCACTGGAGGTCGACAAGTAACCCCTTTTTAGTTGGCCTCGCAAGTTGTCGGCCTAGAAGGCTTGGGTGCTGAAAGGGAGTGGCGTCAATTTGAGTAGCGGGCCGAGTGAGAATACTTCTTATCTCGAACTTACGAGGAGGCTAACAAACACATTCTTTTTAGTTGACCTCGCAAGTTGTTGACCCGACCTTAGACCTGTTTAAGTTGTCTTGGCCTAAGTCGAGGCGTAACTAAAAATTAGCAGTTACAGGACATGTGTCAACTATGGAGGCAGGGTTATCACTTGGGTTATTTGGCAGGATATAGGGGTGTCCAAAAAGCCCGGGCCCGGTGTCCGGCCCGGTGTCCGGCCCGGGCCCGGCCCGGACGTGCCCGGGCCCGGGCCCGGCCCGGGCCCGGAAACCCGGGCAAAACCCGGGTCCGGGCCCGGGCCCGGGTCGGGTCTTTGGCGCCCGGTCCGGGCCCGGCCCGGGCCCGGAACAGTAACATTTTTTATTTTTTTTTATTT
>BQKN01000245.1:30124-47352 GCA_022839385.1 Asparagus kiusianus
CTGGGGGGGGGATAATACTGTCGGCCATTGATATAGTTAAAAAAACTTGATTATTCACAGTAAAGCAACAAAGATCGAGAATGTAGTATTTGTGATACTAGTTTGTGTTCAGCTTTTCATTGAGCTGACATTGTAAATTCCATCAGGAGTCAAGATTAGCGTAAGCAAATATTGAGTGGATAATCATACTTAGCAGGGCGAAGTCACTTTAAATTTGCGTAGTGGGCCATGGCCTAAGACAAAGCCCAAAGGCTGCACTTAATTCAAGTGAGATGACCGCTGAAGTCATATATTTTAACCAAAACAATTGCATTAGTCTACTTAAAACTGCGCGGTCCGTGTCCATCATTTTAAGAGAGGAATTGCAAAGTTACGCATTTTGAGTTTCGGCCATAGATATGGGCATGAAACAATCCCTTAGAAATTATGGGCTTTGATCTGGGCTGAGTAAAGTGCGAGGATGTCGGTTGATTTTCATACTGGTCGAGGCGTTGGTATTGGGCTTAAATCTTGTACGGAATGCATCAGCTTGTTATCGGGCCCAGATTGTCTCTTTTGATTTTTGTTTCCCAGTATTGACCCTTTAAATCTTCCATAATTTTACAAATAACCCCTCAATGAATATATAAACTTTTTTCTTCAAAAATAATCTCTGCACGCAACTTTATCAAATATTGTAAATTGAGTAAATGAGCAGATGTCCTGCTTACATCCATAGCCATAGGGTCCCGTACCAATCCATAATTTGATGGTACAAATTCTGCTAATAAATCACGGTCAGTATCGCACTCAATCCCAATGAATTGGCGTGAAAATTTGATAGCTGGAAAGAAAATAGAAATCATTTATATACGAATCTAACTTCTCCGGACACTTCTTAGCCATTATTTCATTCAACAATTTTCACCTATATATCCTTTCTATTTTTGCTGTTTAGCTGCAGAGCAACTATCAATATGCTCTAATCTTTTCTTTCTTAATTTATTTCTACCCATTATCCTTTGCAATTACACTCGCCTCTCCTTTTACCATATTATTATTTCTCATTATCCAATCTCAAACCGAAGAGAAGGGCGAAAAAGAAAAAGAAAAAAAAAAGGATGGCAGCAGCCCGAGCAGAGATTCCAGCGGCGGCACAACACATTCAAATAATAACTCGCGGGCCGCCCACAATCTCCAGAGTCCCGGCCCATCACCGGTCCATGGAGGAGAAGACCTACATCCCCCAGTTCGGACCCATACCGCGTCGACAGCCCCAACCTCGACGAAATGCGCCGCATAAAGCTTCAATACCTCGTCCAACTCCTCCAGCGCGCGAATCCAACGGATCCAAATTTCATGCAGAACTAGGCGTCCAGATGTGCCGGGTCAGTGGATTGGGCCAGGTTTAATTCTGAACCCGGGCCTTTACCCGGCTTGCGCACCATTTCGGCAAACTCACCAGACTATGATTAGTCTTAGCCCAGTTGCTTACTGAGCCGGTTTAGAATTATACTAGGAGGGGGTGATGTTCTGACAAAGAATTGATTGTAGGGCCTCTTTTATGGCTTTAATAAAATGGTAGGCCCGTTTTGCGAGACAAAATAAATAAATAAATAAATAAATTTGTAAATTGGGACAGAAGGCCAATTTCAAAAAGGTTCCCGAGCGCGTCCCTGGACCCCTGGTCTGAAGCGAGAACGATCAAATCAACAAATTACGGCCCAATTCTTATAACAGCCCATTCCTCCTCCACTTGATCGATGGCCCTTTACCTTTATGGGCCAGGTCCAAGTATTCCTCCTCGAAAACCTTCTCTCCCCATTCTCTTCCCCTTCGTTCCTCTCTCCGACTCCCCCAAAAAAGATGTCCTCAGACTCGAATCCCGTCACCGCCTCCTCCGCCGCCGGCGCCGCCACCAGCTGCCCATCCTGCGGCGGCCCCACCACGGTCAACCACCCGCCTCACCTCTCCTCTGCCTCTCCTCCTCCGGCGTACCGCCCGATCCGCTACCCGGCCGTCAACGCCCCAACCCAAACCTCCTCCATCATCCTCTCTCCGGTCCCACAACCCCTCTCTGTCCCCACCCTCTCCCCTCCCTTCTCCTTCGTGGCCCCCACCAAGCAGATCTCGTCCCCCGACGACGTCGCCCGCTTCCATTCCTCCGCCGCCGGACGCCACTTCCTCGGCTTCGTCGCCGCCCTCTCCTCCTCCGTCCGCGGCCTCAAGATCTCGTCTCCCCTCCCTCCCCTGGGCCCCACCGTCACCTCCCTCCTCTCTCTCCTCGAAACCCTAATCCCAATCGCAGACGAAATCCCTCCTCTTCCTCATTCTGCTCGCTACGGGAACCCAGCGTTTCGTCTCTGGCACGAAAAGCTCGAATCCTCGGCCGGTTCTCTACTCCTCCCTCTCCTCCAACAGAATCAAGATCTCGTTGACGCCGGCGCCGTTATCGAGCTCGTGCCCTACCTTCTCGATTCCTTCGGAAACCCTAGTCGAATCGATTATGGGACTGGTCATGAGACCAATTTTGCCGCTTTCCTCTTCTGCCTCGCTCGCCTCGATCTCATCAAAGAACAGGACTACCCTGCTATCGTTCTTCGTGTGTTCGTCAAGTACGTTGATTTGATGAGGAAGCTCCAGCTTCAGTATTGTCTCGAGCCTGCAGGGTCTCATGGAGTTTGGGGATTGGATGACTACCATTTCTTGCCGTTTATATTTGGGTCTGCGCAGTTGATTGATCATAAGTATATGAAGCCGAAATCGATTCATAATGAGGATGTATTGGAGAACTTTGAGAAGGAGTACATGTACTTGGCGGCGGTGGCTTTTGTGAAGAAGGTGAAGAAGGGGGTTTTTGCGGAGCACTCGCCGATGCTCGATGATATTAGTGGGGTGCCGAATTGGGCAAAGGTGAATAGTGGGTTGTTGAAGATGTATAAGGCGGAGGTGCTCGAGAAGGTGCCCATCATGCAGCATTTTCTGTTTGGATCGATTATTAAGTGGTATGGTTTTTCTCCCCTTTAATTTTGATGGTTTTTGGTTAAAGTTTGGAGTATAATTATGAAATTGATTGATTGAATATGCTTAGATAATCATAAATGTTATGATAATTGAGATGCATTTCTGTTTAACCGCGTCCATTAAAATCTTTTAGTGTTAGACTATTGCTATTTCATTCAATTGTATCATGTCACGTCATTGTTAGTTTAGGGTTATGAAGTGTAATGTGTTTAAGATCATTGAAACATCTAAAAATTTCAACTTGCAAAAAATACACTTGAATTGAGAACCACTTGGAAACCCTTGAATTGAGAATAGCACCCTCACTGAAACTTATCTTTGGTATTTCTTTACTAGTCTGTTCAAGCCTCATCCAAGAGCAAAATTCCCTTCCTTGTCCGTAACTTTTGAACCATTCAGTGTTTTCAAAGGTGTGTGTCTCACTGCGCCTCATGCGCCTTGAGATGCGGGGTGGTGGCGAAGTGCCTCACATTTGATGTGTTTTTTGCGCCTCGCATACATCCTGACTTTGCGCAGGGTGCATTTAGTACATACCCTTATATAGTTTTGTTTGTTTAACATTTCAATGGAGTCTTTATACTTGATAGTGTTTATAGAAATCCTAACCATGAAACACTACTTAGATTCAATCACTTAATATTAACAAAATACTGTACACATTGTACTGTAATAAACTAACATATGTACATAAAATTGTCATTAACTCAACAAGTTGATGACTTAATATAAATTATCAAGGGGGAAAGCTTTTGGTATCCACTTAGGCGCCGTTTTGGGTTTAGTGGCTCTTTTTGGTCTGCATGTTTGTATTGTTTTTGCTTTTGGGTGGGCTTTTCTAGTGTAAATCGGCTAAGGGACAAAATACTTAAGCGTTCGCTTAAGCAGGGGTATTTTTACCGCATTTTTACAATACAGATTGCAACACAGACCTAACATTAGGTTAGGTTAGAGGAAACATCCCTACCGCTTTGGGTATTTTACCTGTTGGCGATTGTTTTTTTACTATTGAGAACCCTTCTCATAGTTCGAAAAACTATGAAACTCTTCTCTTGTCGGTATTTTTAGTGTCATTAGATTCTGGGTTAGTTCTGATGTGTACACTGGTGGCAAATGACAAGATTCTCGAGGACTCGCAAACGCGAGCTATCTTTAAGACAATTTAATTTTGAGGCTGTCTTTTTCTTGTAGTAACTTGTAAACAAAAGAATAATCAAGATCTCAGAATTTTTCATTAAACCATCTATTGTAAAAAATATATTATTGTGTATGAACAATGCTTGTTTCGAGACGATGCTTCATTTGATTCACTAGCTTTCATGGATTATCTCGCAAAAATAACAAAAGATCTCAAAACTTAGAGAGTTAGCCTTTATAATAAGAGATTGGTGATAACAATAACTAGCTTTATTAATGGACTTTGTGTGTGTATTTTGAATAGCATAAGGACTCTAATCGTTGATATAAAAATTTCCGGAATATATTTGAAAAACTACTAGAAGATCAAGTTCTATTTATAGAGAAAGTATCTTATACTGGATCAGTTTAGCAATATGTGGGCCATGCCATCTATAAGTATGGCCTTTAGCGCGCGTGTAATCAATGTCGTTAATGTTCTACAATATTTA
Organism: Asparagus kiusianus; assembly: GCA_022839385.1. NCBI lineage: Eukaryota > Viridiplantae > Streptophyta > Magnoliopsida > Asparagales > Asparagaceae > Asparagus > Asparagus kiusianus. The sequence continues at coordinate 34,753 of BQKN01000245.1, forward strand.
TTATTATCATTCAAAATCTTGAAATTTTAGTTCGAGAGATTTATCCATCCGTGAGTATTTTGGAAACTCATTGGTCAACAACTCTCTCATAGTACAGTTTCAAAACCTCGAATGATAATATGAGGTAATAGTCTAAATAAGGAAGGCACAGAGAGGTCATGTGTCATGCCCGGATCCCATTGGCACGGTATAAGTCGTGGGACCCCCTGAGTGTAGCGTGTTGTTTGGCTCATACTCTTGCAAAAATTAACTAGGCGATGCTACACCTGAGTCTTGGATTTATCTATTTAAGCCACTTACTATCACACATCCACCAATGTGGGACTAAAGTTCACTAAGGGACATCACAATCACCTCACCGTATATAAGCGACGTCATCGTCGCAGCAAGACAATTGGCCTATCCTGGAATCACCAGGTGATGATGATTCTAGAGGTGGCTCCTACAGATTGTAGAGGTGGCTTCCACCTTATTCACACAGTGTAGCACTTAGTCCCATATAGTACTAGTCCACACTTACATGCTGGCAAACTGCTTTGATACCACTTGTCACGCCCTAGGCCCATGACTTACATTGCGCCAATGGGCTGTGGGCTAGGGGCGTGACAACATGTGCAATAAAAGTCACTATCATAGGCAATAGTGCCCATGGATTGGTAAAATGAGCAGGTACAAGATTGTACCTAGATAAATAGAACTTGCTAACTGTTTTTGGAATAATAGTTCAGCACAAGTTTAAACAATCGCTAGATGTAGTTCTCGTCCTGGTCGGGGTAAACATATTTACACAGTCCATTGAAAAATCTGTGTTTGCTAGAGGTGATCCATGAGAGTTGTGATTCAAGCGAAGCAACGTCCATACAGAAAGGAGCATTGTTTGAATGCAACAAGATTTTTCATAACAGCTATAAATATGAAGGAATGAAGGGAATGGAAATTTCTGGAATCTTGACATTTCTTCCTTTACAGGTGACATACAAAAAGCAAAACAATATCTCCTTCCCAAACTTGAACTCTGTGTCTTGGAGATAAGTAGCATTTGGAATACTTGAGAAATTTTACTGGTCTTCGATGATGGTTGCATATGGACTAGCCTAGGATTCGGTATCATTAAGTAATCAACAAGAGAATAATGCCATTATTTTCAAACCATTGCGGAGATTCTCGACTTTAGTTGGAATTACTGAACAAATGCCAGTAGAATGGAAGGAAAGCATATTAGTAAACACAATGAAGCAAGAAGATCAGCCAAAGGGAACGAGTCGAAGAGATGAGTTTTTCAATCGTCACGTTTTTTGGTGAGGCAAGTGAGGCCTCTTGGAATAGTGATCAGTAGAGTTAAAGGAGCTGTCAATTTTGAGCTTCCTACAATTTGAATTTGGGATAATGTGTAATTTTCTTCTTCAATTAATGTTTATCATAGGAGAAATACTCAAGCGCAAGTTCCATTAGTCTTGATTTCTTATTGAAGTTCTTCGATGTTGACTTTTTTTGCTGGTTTGAATAATTCCTCAATGATGAAAATTTGATTTTGGTTCCCTACTAGCAGAAATGTCTGCATGCAACAGATGTTGCTTAGTTTTTTTTCACTCACTTGGGTTTCGAGATTGTTGAGGTATGGTTTTATCAAGAATTCATGCACGTTGCACCAGGAAGCCATTCGGTGAAAGCCTAATATTGACTTCTGGAGTGGGGACCTATTAAACTTTTATGCAGTATTGTCCTGACTTGACAAATATGAATATTAGGCTGGGATTTAATGAGACCTCCAACTGAAGGTCAGGTCAGCTCTGCTTAAATAAAAAATACATAAAAAAAAAGAATTATGGTCTGAACATAGAGGATGAGGTTCTGACATGCAGTTTAAAATGAGGTTGTCATACCAAATTTGCTCTAACCACCAACACTGCCAGAAAAAAAATAATAGGGGAAAATATGAAAAGGATAAAAGATGAATGGAGGGAAATCTAGAATCAAAGATCGCTGAGACATGAAATGGTAAGGAGAGCTGTCAAGAAGTTTTAGTTCAGTGATATCATTTGATTTGCGATGATAATGTTATACTGGTGTTGGTGCAATTTCATTTTTTCCCCCTTTGGCAATGTGCCATAGGAGATTTTCTTTCTACCAAATAGTTGATACAAGGATGAAGCGTAGGTAAATAAATTTCATATACTTTATTTCTTTACTTTAGAAGTAAGGTTTTTGCAGTATAAATATAGAACTTTATAAAAATTTATGACATGGTAAGACATGTATTCAACATAGTAAAGTGGGAAAATATTTCAAAATCAAGGATTTGTAGTTGCTATATAGATTCAACTTGCAAACAGTTTTTGGACGAAAACATAGCATCATTGTGCTTTTCACACAGGTACAACCCAATTGAATAGCATGTGAGTCACGACATAGCAGAACGGCATATCTTTATGCATTGTCATCTGTAAGCAGTGAATAGGGACAAAGTCTGTTGATTCAAATTTTGCCATCTTAAATCTGGGCAAGTACTTAATTCAATTCAGTTTCTGAACTAATAATTAATATTTCTGCTCTACTGTTTGGGGAAGCACAGCAGAAGGTTTAAGTTTGTTTCTTAACTGCAATATGGACAAGTTTCCAATTTCTCCTAAACAAAGGTTTTTGTATGCCTTTTCTGATCATTTCACATGAAAGCAAACAGACACTTAAGAACAGTTATCTGGAGAAGAAAACTCTTGAGTTCTTGTTCAAGGATCTGAACTAAAAGCGTGACAATTCGTTTGTCAAAATATGTACTATTTTCTAAGCTTTCGTAGTCTTGGGAATTTCGTTTCACTTTGATATACCCAGCAGCTTCATGGTTTTGGCTAGAGCACCTGTTGGCTATTGTAGGTAGAGTTTGTTTACCTTCTACTATTAGAAGTTTTTGACTCTTGATGGCTGATGTCTTCATTGTGCCACTATAGCTGCACTTATCTTGACCATCATGATCTTAGGGATTAGTACTAAGCATACAGCATTTCAAAAAGTATTTTTATTGAATCAAAGAACTGACGTAGTTTGGTTTTATTTTTTTACTGTGCAAAAAAAAAAAAGAAATGTTTTTGACTGATTATGGACCACATATGCATGTACCATCCTACTCTTGCCCCATTAACTCGGTTTGTTTGTTTTATGCAGGGAGTGAAGTCATCTTCATCAGGTGTATTTTGTGGAGTTAAAGAGGCTGATGATTCAAGACAGCTGTTATGTTCTTGTACCTTTATACATTTCAGAGGATTGATCTGTATAGTGATTGGTATTGTTATACTTCCATACCGATGACTAGCCTTTGGAGCTCCAGAATAGAATAGATTATGAATACTGTTACCTAGTTAACCGATCCTTTTTGTGATCAGAGGTTTTGCTTTGTTCCCCTTGCTTTGTAATGCCATTACATGAAACCTATGCATGCATATATTTGCACTGTGCTCTCTTTCACATGAGATAGTTGACGCCTTTAATGTGATGTTATTTTCCTCTTTAATACACCTTAATATCAGTTCGTTCCTGGAAAAAGAAATCCGCCCTCTAAAAGAAAATCATACAGCGAAGGAGACAGAGGGTAAAGACATTTGGTCTGGCAAGTCTTGATGCTCGCGCATTACTGTGAGTTATCAACGCATATCGTGCTAATAATAACCGTATTGATGGGCAGTTTGACTAGGCTAATAGCTAATAGTGATATGTGCATCATCGCTCTCCTATCTTCTTAATATGATTTCCTACACATAGGGCTTCTATAAAAAAAAAAAAATTCCCCCACTTCTATTTGTTATATTTTCAACCAATATCCTCCTAATGAGATCAAGGGGGTTGGGGGGTGAACTTGCCTGGTGGTAGATGAGCGCATTTATTTTCCTGATGCCTACGGCTGATTCAAACTTTTGAGCCATCAGCAGGTGGTGCTTGCTTTCACTCAAAGAAATAAATGGTTGGTGAAATGAGCTTCCAAGGTCAGAACGCCTGGTGGATGCTTTCTGAGGCTCCTCCACCTGCCAGTGTTATAATGGTGAAAAATAATGGTGCTGATGGTAGAAGAAACCCTCCTCCACCTGCCAGTGTTATAATGGTGAAAAATAATGGTGCTGATGGTAGAAGAAACCCAAGCATCCCAAATAAATGCTCTCTCTCTCTCTCATCTCTCTGTTTCTTTTTCAGTATATTCAATAATGACAAGCTGTGGTGGGGGTTCACGGTTGCAGGTTTAGCTGATGCCCAGGGTTTCAGCATTTTGATGCGTCTCATGATCTCTTTCTCAATTAATTTGGTTTATTGAATGAATCATTGTCTTTAGCTTTGCGTTAAAAAAAAAGTCCTTCACATTCAAGCGAAGACCTGAAATTATTTGATTTTCCACGCTGAAGGTTAACGCATGGTCAGGATGATGAGCTGGTTTGATTTATCTCATCCCTCTTAACGTATCGAACTCTTACTAGTTCCTTGAGAAACCTTGTATATTTATGAACTCTCCATTAAACATAGTCCGTAAAGCGAAAATGTAGGTAGAAAATTTATTAGTCTCTCTTCAACAACCTGAGATCTTGTGTGTTGGATATTAAAAGCGAAAATTTAGGTGGAAAAAATTTATGAGTCTCTCTCCAACAACCTCTCGAGCACTTTTCTTGTAAACTCTCGAGCGCTTCAGATGTGCTTACGTTCTGATGACTTCATGTACGTGCATCAGTAGTACACATACAACATAACGCTGAAATTGAGGAGTCTGGAGGTCGAGGATAATAAGCTGCAAATGGATGATAATCTGTTCCAGTATGTGTTGATGCTTTATTGGAGGACGACACTAAGAGAGGAAATCAACTGAAGCTTGGTTTTTAAGCGTTGGAGGCTTTGGCGTCTTTCGTTTTGGTTGAGAGGAGAATACAAATCATGGTTGAATTAAATCTAGTTAATTAGGAGTTTGAGTCATGAAACAATTTCTTTATAAACCAACCACATATTAGATGTATATAGTGACCATGTTGAAATAGATGGAATGGTCTGACACTAGAACAAATTTTTTTGGGTTTTTCTCTGATTAATAGGGTATCCCCCCCCCCCCCCGCCCCTTTCTCATTTGCTGCGAATCTAGAATATACAAGAGCAGTGCAAGCCAACAGCAGCGCTGTGTTTGATGGGTGAAAGGACGTTCCAAGTGAGAGCACGCTTGCAGTAAAAGATCGAACAGGGTAGTGATGAGTCTTTGCACAAGCCCATGTCCTCCTTTATTTCCACATGCATCAGAATTCTCTACGCCAGAGATTTGGGTACCCACATAATTAAATGGCTTATCACACTTTTCTAGTTTGTGTGGTTGTATTTATGAATTGCCCACTTTCAAAGGATTTTGATGTTGCTCTTTCAAAACTAGATTTTAAATTTTAGTAGCTAGAAAGATTTCAGGCTTAAATCAGGGGGGGCATGAAGACAAATTTAGTGTTAAAACCCTTGCCTTATTATCGTCTTGAACATACTACTCGTCTACTTTTGCAGATAGACCCCAGACTGATTTTATTTATTTATTTACGACTCTTTTGCACTCAAAGAAGGGTCTAATTTTCTCCTACCCCTTCCGTATTTTTCCTGTGAATAGCAATTAAATGGACTCTTCTTTTCTTATTTTCTTGTAGGGTGGCTAATTTAGGTAAGAAAAATGATTTAAGAACCCAAAATATAGGACCAATGGAGGGAACGGGTGATGTGTCCCCTCCCTTGGTCCCATATTTGTTGTCCCCGTATCAGCACTCTAACCTAAATATACTACGTGCAAATGTCTTTGTTCTTCGCAAAATTCGCTTTTCCACGCAAATATTTGTGAGTTGATTTTACACAAAAGTTGTCAAGGCTTATGAGGACGTACCATTTATATCTCATGAAGTATTTTATAGAGTACTTTATAATGTTTTCATTCCGTAGATCACAACGTACCCAATAGTATCTGTAGAATTTAGTTGGAGGACGGCAATGAATCAGGCGGAGGACACCTCAAAAAGATGAAAGAAAAAGTTACTGAACTTCCCGTCCCTTTCCCTTTCCCCAATTTGGACTTCGCTTCATTCTTAAAAATGATAAATAATGTGCCCTCTAATTCTTTGCACATAGAGATTGAAAGTTGAGTAAGAGCTTGTTTGGATTTGCACCCAGTGAAGAGAAGTTACGGGAACATAGGATGAGTTAAGAAAAGATAAGGTAATTACGAAATATGTAAAACTTGTTTGGGAAATTAGTAAGAGAAATCAAAGGGAACTCGGTTCACATCGTTTGGAAAGTTTAATAGAATGAAGAGAAGTGAAGAGAATATATGTAAATTTACATAAACAACCTTGTGTTTTGTTAAATCGTTCTATTGTTAGAAGTTAGATAGAGGGTAAAATGATCTCTCCATAATTATTTTTTGATTAGAAGTTCTATTACCTTCTCTTCACCCTAGTTACGTCCCACATTTGGGGTAACAAAAACTTAATTTTTCTCCCCTTCTTTATCTTCCCTTCTCCCCCATTATCTAGTATAAAGTGATTCCAAAATGAAGATAAATAAATATTCCCCTAACTTCCCTTATCTCTTATTATCCCCAATCCAAACAAACCCTAAAGTAAACTCGAAGGGTAATTAGAGCTTTTTCTTTGTTCGTGCTTACGTAGTAGCTCTTCATTTTGTAAATTCAGAGCTCTTGAGTTCTAACCTAAGTTGCATAGATGCTTATATGACCATTAAATATGATACTAAGCGTAGCGGTTATTTTCAATTTTCCAGTGTTTTATAGGCATTTATACTTTACTAGTCATCCATTCACTAGATTTTTAAGTTCAATATACGGCGCAGCGGTGTATGGCCCTGATGCGCTATTGTGGCTGTTAGGAGAAGATTCATAGCAGGTTAGTCCCGTGTTTAAATTCTCTACTAGATAAAAAAAAATCATCATGTCAACGCTAGCTACGAAGTGCCAATGGGTTTATTAGTCTTATTCATGGTGAAGTGCGGGGATACGTATAGAGGAGTGCCAATGGGTTTATTAGTCTTATTCATGATGAAGTGCGGGGATACGTATAGAGGAGGAGAGAAGGGGGAGAAAAAGAAAAAGCAGTGCACGCTATACTATGCTATAGTACGCTGTTGCTATCTGGCATGGGCTCATGTCAAGTTTATTGGGCTTAGACTTCAGTGAGCTGAAAAAAATAAAATAAAAAAAAAATTCAAAGATAGCAGGTACTGATCATTTGATTGCAGTACTGTGCTTGACATGAGTTTAAATCTACTTCCTTAAAAAGATAGTAGGTAGCTGGTAGCTACAATCTACGGACTGTCGAAATAATTTAGGTCGGTTATTTTATCTGTATGTAAATATTTTAAAAGAACCGCATCGCATGGTTCTATTTTGTTCGAACTATTATTTCTTCATCAACCGACTATATAATAGGGTAATTATCATAAACCGCTCTTTAGGTTTGGCAATTTATTATGAAATTTCCTAACACTTTTTTTTTTCTCTCATTACAACACCCTAACAATTGTAGAAACTATTAAAATTCATCTAGGTTCTAGTTGTTTCTTTAAAATATACCTCTCGATGAAGCTGTTTTTCTTTCTCGGACTGTTGTAAAAACTCATTTTCTCTCTCTCCCCATCAAACCTAGGTGACAATTACCATTAATTAAAAGAGCAATATAATATCTTCAACGCTTTTATTTTAGTCTCTATTTGGTATTACTTTTAGTTTTTAATCGATGTGCTGTCTTTAGGAGAAAGGAAAAATATCATAAGAGCAACTCCAACGGGGCTGCAAAACTGGATTTTGCAGCCCCGAAGCCCTCCAACCAGCCTCCATCTCCGGCTGTATTTTACAGCCAGAGGGAACGGGACTGCAAATATGCAGCCTCCCCCCAAAATTTGCAGGTGGCTACAAATTTTTCTAAATACCAATTTTGTCCTTTTAATGCTTTATAAATAATTACTTATTACTTCTATATCCTTTTTAATTAGTAAGTAGTAATTTAAAATCAACATAAGTTTAATTTTTCCTATTTATTTTTAAATAAAAATTTCACAATTGGAAATGTCTTATCGATACCTTCAAAATGAGACTAATATCGAATAATATTAATTAAAATAGAAAATTCCAAAAACCAAGTAATTAAAATTAAAAATAAAAATATATTAGAAAATTTTAGTATTAATTTATAATATATTATATATTTTAAATTAATTCATATAAATTTTTTAACATTTTATATTTTTTATATTTTTAAAATCATTTCAAGTATTATATAAGTAATTATTTAAAAATATAAATGGAGTTTTATATAGATGGGAGTGGTTGGAGCCCCCCTCTAAAAAAGAATATTCAGGGGAATATTCTTTGGGGAGGCTGCAAAATACAACCTCCCCGTTGGAGAAGCTCTAAGAGAATGAAGAAGAGGATACTTTGAAATATAAATAATTTTGTGTTGTTTGCGCTGTTTTTTTAACAACATGATATTTGAAAATATGAATAGGTTTTGGGAATATAAATAACACTATCAAGTTTCATAATAAAATTTTGAACCTGAAAAGGTTTCATATTAACTATCCTCAGGGCCGGCCCTGGGGTAAGCCCACTGTAGGCTGTCTAAAAATCACAATAGATAGTTTATCCCCCATCAAATACCGACGATGGAAGTTATAATCTGACGACTTCCAGAAGGCTACAATTTGAAGACTTTCATGTAGATCGCTGAAGGTTACAATCTGACGACCTTCACGACAACCGATGAGAGCTCTAATCAACAGCCTTCACAATCAACATCGGGAGTTACAATCTGACAACTCTCATATTTTCGAGCAGCCAAGGTGAAGATCACTCAACAATGGTCTTTACAACGCTCTACAGAAGAGGTTACAAGCCAACTAACTTCTTCTAAAACGCGAAAGTCATCCCCGCGTTACAATTCTGGAAGTGCACCCGACCTCAGCGTTTCCAAGCTACAACAAGACAAATGCGAACGACCTTCGCGTTCTTGAGGTTCAACTAACAACCGACCTCAGCGTTTCCAAGCTGCAGCAAGGCAAACGCGAGCGACCCTCGCGTTCTGGATGTTCAGCCAACACCCAACCTCGCGTCTCATTTCTAAGACGCGAGTTTAGGATCCTGAACGCCAACATGGGCGTTTGACTCGTTCAAGCAAGAGCTGAACGGTTGCAGGAACCGTTTTCCCTTCACGATCTGAGGGATTTTCGCCCCACTTGGGAGCGGATTAAGGGGGCGGTTACACCCCTCTCAACCCCATTATGGAGAGAATTAAGGGAGCGGTTACACCCCTTAATTCCATATAAATAGGGGTAAACTCAACTGAGTTCAGGGCCTTTTTTTTCTTTTTGGCTGGCTTTTGGAAACGAAGACTTGGCAGCAAAGGGGGATCCTTGGAGCATTTCTGGAGCTTGGGAGATCTGCAACGAGGAGCTTCTTCATCCTTGGCTTACAACCGATCTTCGGTTCAAAACAACTCTTTTACAGAGTTCTTCAAAACTCGTTCAGAGTTATCAACTCGTCCAGAGTTCTAAAACTTGCCACGCAAGTTCTCCACAACGTCAAATCGTGAGGAGAAGACATCGTTCTAGTGAATCAAAACGTCGGATCGTCAACGGAGAGCAAATTCAACGTGAGCAATCGAAGGAGGCATTCCATCGCTACCGTGAAGAACCCAGCTTTAAACAAAGGAGAAAACCCAATTTGTTTTCTTCTCTTTTGTAATCAAGTTGTAATCGGAATTAAAGGAATTCAATTTAATTTTCTTTTATTCTCTTCATTGCAATTTTTTCCAACCTAAAAAAGATGACGACTCTGCAGGGGACTAGCTTTTCTGACGAAGAAGTGGTGGCGCAATTCGATGTTCATCTCACTGGAACGACCGTCGAAACTCTCGTGGTAGAGTTTGATCAAGCCAAGTTTGAGGAGGCTATCTCCTCCGGATCCCTTAGCCCCAATGCTATGCGCAAGATCCGCAAAGTCTCCAAGGAGACTAACTTTCCAACTGAGCCCAAACATGAGCTTCGCGAGAACCAGACTGAACGTGGCCCTCAATGGCGCGTTTTACAGCCGAAACGCGGACCTCGAGCCTTTGTTGAACGCGAACTTCAACTTCGTGTTTCCCAGTCAAAACACGACCCTCGCGTCGACAATAAAGAACACGACCCTCGCGATTCAGGTGCCAAACACGACCTTCGCGTCTCAGGTGCCAAACGCGACCTTCGCGTCTCAGTTGCCAAATGCGACCTTCGCGTCTTAGGTGCTAAACGCGACCATCGCGTCCCAAGTTCCAAATCCAATACAGAAGTTGGTGTATACCGTGGAGCTTCGGGGCGCTGCCCCGAACCCCGCCGGGGGGTATTCCATCCCCCCGGACCCCCTGGCCAGGGGCGCGCCGCCCCCTGGACCCCCGGCTCGCTGACCGGGCAGTGAGACCCCCGAATAGTCTGCGTAGCGCGACTAGGTTGAGGGCGGATATAAAAAGTTCATGGATTCAAGGCATCTTAATCAGGTCCATGTTCATCAAGAGCCAGTCCTGTCCAATCATGGACTGGGGGTTCCAATTCAAACCTCACAATCAGTGAGAAATTCTCGAGTCTTTACAGCAGACTTGAGAGAGTTCATATTGAGAGAAAGACAGATGCAACAAGTCATTCGTTCATTCCAGTGTGAACGACTGATTCCTACGGTCCTCTCCGGATGTCAATGCTGCTCATATGCGGCCAAACCATTGGTGTTCGACCAATTTATGAACGTTGCTTTGCTCGACCAACGACGACGTTCTCACAGAAAGAAGACTCGAAAGACCGAATATCCTGGGGTCACTATTAATGTGATCGGGAGAGGGAAAGCCTCAGGCCCTAGTTCCGATGACTCTGAGACAAGTCCTTCACCGACCGTCAGAGAAATCGCTAACGAGTTTGAAGGAATCTACCAACGCACTCGGACGCGAACAGGAGCCATTCCCCCTGTCAACTATCGACGGTTAGCCAGAGGAACCGATTCTGATGATGAACACTCAGCCATTGCAGAGTCCCAATCATCAAGCTCTTTTGTTGAACATGAGAGCTCTGCTTATATGACGGGAAACCATGAAGATCTCGCAAAGAGACTTGATGAGCAAGAGGCCATGCTCAAATCTCAGTAAGAGGCCATCAATGAACTCCTGGCCCTGTTGACTCAACTCGTCGCAGACAAGGCCAAATCTCAGAAGACAGATTCGCCACTCAGGCAAGAATCTTCCCGAAGGGAAAGAACGTCTTCGTCCCGACCTCACACAAGCAAAGGGAAGGAAAAAATGGTTGATGACACGGCTTCTGACCAAGAAGCCCACAACCTAGAATCTTCCTCTGATGAAGGAAGAGAAGCTAAGAATGAGCAAAATCCTCAGTCGGCTAAAATCGAGGAATTAGAAGTCCGCCTAAATGTCATTGCTAACAGAAGCGAGCTCCAAGATGAGGGAGTTATCAGGCCTTATCCTACCGAATGGGATGCAGCCCCTTATCCTCCAAAATTCGAGGTCCCGATGCTACAAACTTTTGACGGCACGAGATCACCGAACCAACATATCTATCATTTCAAGTCACAGACTGGGAATGTGATATCAAACGATGCCATTCTGGCTCGATTGTTCATTGGCACCCTCAAGGAAGTTGCTTTTGAATGGTTCAGGAAACTACCTGTGGGCTGTATCCAAAAGTGGGCAGATCTAGAGAGACTCTTCCTATCAAGATTCTTTGAAGAGGATACAGAAGTCTCCATCCATACCCTTCTCGCCACTAAGCAGAAGAAGAGGGAGTCCGTCAAAGCCTTCGTCAAGAGGTTCCGAACCATGGCTCTCCGGTGTTCGTCGGGTATGACACAGTCTACCTTAGTAGAGACCTGCCGACACAACCTGCAGACCAACATCCTAGCCCGAATAGGGGTTGCAGAATGTCGTTCTTGGAGACAACTGATCTCTCAAGGCGAACAGGCTCAAAAGATTATTGTCAGGATCAAAGCTGAAGAACAAAGTAGGCAGGATCAGCCCGAGCAATCGGACCAAGCCCAATCTTCTCCTGAGCAATCGGACCAAGCCCACTCTTCCCAGTCAGAATCGGAAGATACTACGGCCACTGAAGCTACCTCTTCAGTAGGATGTCAGGTCCAATAACTATCACGTTAACAACTACCTCTGATAGTCAAACTCGTTAGATAGTGGCCCATTAGGCGATGTGCCATGTCTAATCCTTTCCCCCCTACACTTGTTCAAGACTGGGGGTTGGTTTACTTGTAGTTCATTGGATTATGAATAATAAATTTTCTGAGTTGTCACCTCTGTCAACCATAAAATCTACCAGAATTGTCATGTCCATCAACTTGTCAATCCGCTTTAATAGGATGGCAGGTCCACTAAAACTATCACGTTAATGATCACCTCTGATAGTCTGTTTTCTCCAGATTCCCCCACCAATCCTCTTCAAGTAGGATGGCGGGTCTATTAAAACTATCACGTTAATGATTACCTCTGATAGTCCATTCCCTCTAAATTCTCTTACCAATCCTCTTCAAATAGGATGGCGGGTCCACCAAAACTATCACGT
>BQKN01000245.1:53222-65141 GCA_022839385.1 Asparagus kiusianus
GAGAGAGAGAGAGAGAGAGAGAGAGAGAGAGAGAGAGAGAGAGAGAGCTCCCCCCGTGAGGTTTGGAGTCTACCTATATATATCTTCATCATGGGGATAAATGGGTCACTTCTAGCCAAGCATAGGTAGGTGGTGGTGGAGTGCGGGCTAAGAGCCGAGTCACCCCTCGCTTTACAGGTGACAGTTGGCGACTGAAGGGAAAGTCACTCCGATACGGAAGAGGGTGTCTCCATATTTTTTGGGAAGTGATTGAGAGCGTGACTGAAGGCACGCTGGCAGGCTGAGTCATCCTTCGCTTTACAGGTGTTGGCTGACGACTAGAGGGGAAGTCACTTCGGCACGGGAGAGAGTGTCTCTGTATTTTTCGGGAAGTGATTGAGAACACGACAGAAGGCATGTGGGCAAGTTGACAAGTCATGGAGACCATCAGGCTAGAATATGGATAAGGCGTATCTAAGGTGGACTGGAATGCTGACATATACTCTGGGGGAGAGGCTTGCGGCGGAGGTTATTCCTCAACTTAGTTGACAGCAAGGAATGTCCATCAAGTCGTCTTCGTAAGTTGTCAAGTAAGTGGTTAAGTGTCCTTGGTGGGTCGTCTTCGACAATAGGGTCGGCTGACCCCGCCTTTCGTGTCGTCCTGAAAGAATGTCAATTTGATGAGTCGGCGGGGTCGAGGCCTCTATTGGTCTTAGGCCACTAAGTTGGTTGAGGCCGGATTGCTAGGGTCATGATTGTATTATTTTGCAAATACCCGTATCTTAGGTAAGTAAACACCATAACAGTTGGCCCTTTTGGCTTGGAGTCAACTTTTAGTCGGGTCCGAGTGAAATAAGATATGCTCTTATCAATACAAACCTGCTTGGGATGAGAAACTGAGAAGTCTTCGTCTTATTGACGTGGCTGACATCATCGGGCATCCTTCTTTACCCATCATAGCTTCGCTTTTCTTGGCTGACGTTATCAAAGATCTGAACCGTCATTTGAAGAAACGAAGCGTAATGGACATAATGAAGGGCGTTCCACTTTTCTAGTATTGGGACATATGGCATTAAATGAGGGCGGCACTTTGTGCTTCGAGTGAACCGTTTTAGATTCTGAAGTGGATCTGACCTAGTTGTTTCGAAAATCACCGTGTCCTTTGAAATCCTTCCACACACTTCTTCGAAAACTTATAAATGACCTCTTGATGTCGACTGGATCGGTTCCTCCTGGGTCTGATTGACTGTTTGATCCCGACCATCAACAAGAATGAATAAATCGAGAAAGATCTTATAGCTAGAAACTATATCTGAAACATGGGACCTTAACAATTGGTACACTCATAAGCATCATTTATCACAATATTTAGAGTTTAAAATAATTAAAAAGTAAATTAAAATATAACCAAAAAAATAATATAGGAAATATAACCAAATAACATTAATTATAAAAAGAGGGAACAAACTCATGGACCAACCCGCGACACATACCGGCGTGGGTCGGATCCAACTTGGCCCAAACCTATGCGGGTCGTGGGCCGGACAAGGTTATGATCAGACCCAAGAATATGATTATCGGCTCGGCTCCGTCCGGGTCCGGGTCCGGGTCCAGGTCCAATCTAGCTTGATAGTAACCCAGACAGGCCCGATCCAGGTCCAACCCAGCCCGATAGAAACCCAGACTGGCACGATCACGGGTCGGTCCCGATCCGGCTCGTGAGCACCCCTGCCTCTAAACAGGCTCACACGTGACATTTCCAAGTGGAAGCACCTCCGCTATGATCCACGGCGCATATTTGTATATTCCTTCTGAACAAAACAACACACAGCTGCAGACCCACAGAGTACGAATGGGGTCCACTCTTTCTTCAGAAATTGGGTGCGCATATGTGTGCCGTAAATTTGTCAGTACGAACTTATTTTTATTTAAATTTCTTGAAGAAAAACAAACAAAGAACAAATTGTCCCATCCCATCATCTTCATGTAGTGGTCTCGTGGTACCTTGATACAATTCAAAGATTAACATCACGTTATTCTAGTTCTACGCAATTAATAAAATAAATAAATGTAAAATACCTAAAACAAAAAAATTCTCTAAATTTATACGTGGCTACAGGATTCTCAACAACCAAGCCCACACAAAAAGGAGACCAATTTCTCTCCTCGTTACTCTAATCCTCTGTTTTTTTTTAAAGAACTCGTCGCTTCATTGGTCTCTCTGTTGCCTTGCTCTCCTCTTTACCCTCTCCTCTCTGTTGCAGATCCAAGGAGTGCTGTTTATTGGGTAATTTTGTACAAATTAATCCTCTATATTCCTCTTATTGCAAGTTATTTACAGCCTCTTTTCACTTCATGTCATATCCATTTCGGTGACAAGATTGCTTCTTTCTGTTGCTTGGCGAGCAACACCCGCTTGTGAGTTTTGATGATAAACAACTGTTCAAAAGATCTCATTTTGATATTCTTTCTGGGGTTGCGATTGATCTCCCTGGTTTTTTTTTTTTTTTTTTTTGGCTGCTACAAACAGTTTCTAGCTTCAGCTGGGCTGTTCTTCATTAATGCTTTCCATTGGTAAAAGGCGACACCTTTATCCCCTCTCTTTTTCTCACTAACAACCATCTCCTTGTCTTTTTCCTGCGAAATTGAATGAATTCACCAAATGGGTCATTTCCCCTTTCCCCATTCTTGCATCTGGGCTTTGAATTTTTCCAGATTTCAACAACTCTTGAGCTAGCTACGTTTTTTTATTTATTTTTTTTGCTGCTGGTTTTTACCTCTTCCCTACGTGTAACTTTTATCTAATTTATTGATTCCAATTTTCAATTCCAAGCGGTTTTCTCTGACCTCGGCTACCTTCCACTGCCTCACACCAATTTATAACAAACACTGGGCACCCTCTTCACCCATCCTTTTTATCCAAAATCATACAAATTCCCCAAATGGGTCCTCCCCCTTTTCCCTGTAATCGCTGCTCGGCCCTCAATCTCCCTTTGATCCTGCTTCCCTTTTCCTGATATCATCCTCTCCCTGGGTCGTCGAGCGCTGATGCCAATTCTAGTTTTAAGCGCCTCCTCTCTTGGTTCTCACTTCCTCTCTTTGGTCTTAAATTGACAGGCTCTCTCTCTCTCTCTCCAAAGGAGGAGGAAATGGGGGATTCGAGTGAGCTCAGGGCCTGGGAGGAGCTGATCCCCGACGCCCTCGGGCTCATCTTTCGCAACCTCTCCCTTCAGGAGGTGCTCACGGTTGTCCCCAGGGTCTGTAAATCCTGGGGCCGGGCGGTCTCCGGCCCTTACTGCTGGCGGGATATCGACGTCGAAGAGTGGAGCCAGAGGTGCAAGCCCGAGCAGCTCGATCGCCTCCTCAGGGTGCTTATTGCAAGGAGTTGCGGTTCTTTCCAGAGGCTTTCGGTCTCTGGGCTCGCAAGCGACTCCTTGTTCTCTTTTATCGCCGAGCAGTAAGTGGCCGCTAACCACCGCATTGTAGTTCTCCAGCCTTCTGTTTTCCCTATCAAAATGATTGCTTTAGTTAATAAAATCTATTCTCTGTAGCCTCTGTTTTGTTCATTCTGAGATCTTGGAGTCTGGATTCTGTTGTTCCCCCTCCCCTAATTGAAGGAGATAGGCTTCGCATTACGGTTTTGGGGGGGGGGGGGCATTTTCTTGATCTCATATGTTAGATTTCTCAAATTTGGGAGCCTATACGACATGGGTAGCCATTTTCTTATGTTCTAGCGTTTTTTTTTTCTTTTTTGGACTGTCAAGTTTTAAACTTGCATTTCTTACAGTTTTTCTTGTTATTTGTAGGATTGCGTGTTTCTTCTTAGCTTTCCATATTTGCGATAGGCATTTTTGTTGATTCTAGCCAAAGCCATATCTAAATAGAAAATTCCTTTTTCTTTCTAGATCTCTCACATTCTGGGGGCTCTGAAGGCGTAGTTTAAGCCTTCCGTTCTTGTGGGTCAGCCTTATCACATGTCAGTAGGCATAATACTTCTTCAAGCTCATGCTTTCACATTTGCTGCATCAGACCTTGAGATTTGTCCAATTCTTTCACATTACACGGAGAGAAATAGATCTCAGAGTACATGTTTCAAGTTTTAAAAGACCTTGAGCTCTCACTTAAATAGCTTATCGCTTAAAAATTATCTAGTAAATAAGCTTTTTTTTTTCTTCTATGGGGTTGCCGATGTCTTTATTATTTTTGCTAATGAGTTGTTTGAGCTCCCAATCATAGCTTGAGGCCTTCAATTTGAGATCTAAAACAACTCCATGGTAAAGTTCCACCCGACAAACTCTCATGACAACTTGTAACATGCTTGATTCTGCCGGAGTCTAGACTCAAGTTTTATGCCTTAAACTTGCTTCTTTTGACCTTTAAATAAGCATCTAATTGGCCTTTGCTTTAAACTTCTATACTCAAGTTTGGGTATTGGTTTTTGCAAGTGCTGGCTCCCTTCAGACCCTAGTCCTCCCAAGGAGTGAAATAAGCGATGCCATAGTAGAACAAGTCTCGTCTCGTCTCTCCAACATCACCTTCTTGGATGTGAGCTACTGCAAAAAGATCGGTCCCCGAGCCCTAGAATCATTTGGTAAGCACTGCAAATCTCTAATTGGCCTTCGACGAACAATGCACCCTTTAGAGGTTGCTGACAAAGTCAGCCAAGACGATGAAGCCTTCGCCATCGCCTGTTCCATGCCAAAACTCCGCCATCTTGAAATGGCGTATCTCCTGCTAACAACCCGTGGAGTCCTCGAAATCCTCTCAAGATGCAAGGAACTCGAGTTCCTTGACCTTCGGGGTTGTTGGGAAGTGAAGCTAGATGAGAAGCTCGTAAAAGAGAGTTATGCAGGATTGAAGGTTTTAGGTCCGCAGGTCGAGGATACCTACGAGAGGAGTTTCTGGGATGAGTGCTCCGAAGAATACTCAGATACTTCGGATTATTCTTGGGAATTTATGGACGACGATGATGATGGGATTTGGGATGATGATGATCAAGGGTTCGAAGGCCTAGAAGTGAGATTCTACGGAGGTGGGTTTAATCAAGCTTATGCTGGATTTCACTGGCCACCATCTCCATGAAAGTTGTTGTTGATGGAGGGATTTGCTACCAACCGTAGCAGCGCTTGCTGTTAGCATTTCAAGGACTGCATCAAATCTGCTATTCGTTGACCGTGCTTGTAGCTTTGCTTTGGCTTGTAATGTTGGAAGGGGTGCGTGTGGGCGTGTTTGTGCGTGTGTTTATGTATGTATGTAGGTAAACCGAGATGTTTACTCGGAGGCAAGCTTTGCTTATGTGCATCTGTTTCTTGTGCCTTTGGCTGCTAAGAGCTCGTAGTCTTAATAATACAGCTGGTTATAAAAGTTTCAGCAGGGTTTTACTTGCCTCCCTACTCCATTAATTGTTGCAACGTTTCTAAGATAATTAATACAATTTTCTGTTACGTTGGTTGTATAGATATCCATCCTCTTGTACTAACTAAGGAATTATTTGCAAATATTCTCTAGTAGAGGCAGTATGGTTAACTGATAGACGGCTTGCTGCAAGCATTTTGATAGCCGCTCTGTATATTTATTTGAGAGCAAAATATGTCCTGGTGCATAACGAAGGCAATGGATCAAAAATATTGACGGCTTTTTCTAAAGCTTTACCTGCTTGCGAGTATAAAAAAAACAGACTACTCTAATTTAAGAAGCTATTTTATATAGATTTCTAATTGCTATTATTATATGGCATTGTGTCATGCTCGTGTTGTTGTGTGCATATGGTTCTTAGATTAAGGTTGCTAGTTTATGAAAAGGGACACTTAACATTTTAAAGAAGGTGGATACAAATTTGTACTGGCTTCCACTAAAGAGCACATTATTGAAAAAGGGAGATTTAACCAAGTGAGATCTTTTTTTTTTCTTCTTCTCTTTTTCCTACAAGAAGTTTCCGACAGATGGGCAGGTCCAGTGGGCCCAGGCCCACGAGGGGAACGCCTAAAATTGGCAGCGAAAGGACCAAGCTCGGCATCCACATCCCCTCTCCTCTCAATTTATTTATGAGCAAACTTCACAAAACCCCCTGAACCTTGGTCGTGTTGCGCGAAGTCCTCGAACTTTTTTGAAGTTCCAGTGGACCCCTCCCAAGCTTCTCCCACTTCGCTGCCATGAGACACCACTAAGGTTAGCAGCGCGTCACGCCGCTAAAATGAACAGTTCGCCTCTGTTCACTGAATAAAATTTCGTCAATATCCTTCGGTTTTCATACCCCTCTAAAATTCCATTACTCATGAGATGTCAAATTTCAAGAGGGTTCAGCTCAGGACGCATTCATTTCGCTTTTGTTTGTTTGTTTGATTGTTTGTTGGTCATCTCCTCTTCGAACGTTAGAAAAATGGGCTGGAGATGGGGAGCAAAGGGTTCAAAGAGGGCGGTTCTTTTTTTCCGAAAGAGACAAGAGACTACACGTTGAATGTTTGCCGATACAATTATTTAAAGACCCCCGAAGTCACGATCTCTTCGAAGGCTGCACCCGTTGCTGTGGGAGCCTGCGGTACGTCGCAAGCTAGGTTTCGGGAAAAAGGTAGGGGCCTATTTCTCAACACTACCCCCTCTGTAAAAAAGAATCTTGCGAGCGTAAGAACCTCAAGATAAATACAAAGGTGATGAATGTGGCCTACCAAGGCCACGTTTGTTCTCCGCATCTGCGGACAATAATATGCTCACGCTACATGAACTCCTTTGTTTCTCTATTTGGAATCACATTGAGTTAGCGCTGCACCCGCAATAACCAATTAATTCTTAAGCAGTTCTAAGATCGATTTAGAGGATCTTGATCCAATCTATGTCGTATGCATCGAGCTTTAGGTGAGTTGCAGGAAATTTCCTTGTACCATCAAGCTCAAGGTTTGGTAGCAAACATCCTGTTTGTTGACATTTCTCGTGCTGTTAAATCCTGTATCGGGAGTTAAACACTAGAACCATGTTCCCTATCAGATCCAATATGATAAGAATTTTGATGATAGCATTAGCAAGAAGAAGCATGTTGCTGAATCAAGAGACATAGGGATTTCCCTTTAATTTTACCGAGTAACCTCAGCTTTACATTGGGACGTCTAACACACTAACCCCATCATTTCATCCCCTAGTCAGATGAGCATGTTTTGCTCAAGTTGGTAGGTTTTTTTAACGTGCCTGAGGAGTTAGCAATATATATATATTTTTTTTGTCATAGTAAATTTAATTAAGAAAGGTTTATCTTCTATTGAAATCAGAAGTAGAGGCTCTTCTTTAACTAAGAAACTATTTCCATCAAAATCTCTGGAAACAACTAGGGCTTCGTTCTCGTTTCTGCTTTCTTCCTAGTTCCCGCCCCAAAACCCAATTCCCTCCTCGATTTGGTTTGCGCCCTTCGTTCTCGTTCTCGTTCTCGTTTCCACCCCAAATCCGATAGTGATATCGTTCTCGTTCTCGTACTCGTTCTCGTCCTCAATTGCAGTGGGCTAGTTTGAGGATTTATTGTTTGTCGGGCTTCTTGCTGTGTGGGTTGGTTACGCAATTGGTTTGGGGATTTGAGCTGTGTTTCCGCGGTTGAACTTCCGAGCTATTGAGATATAACGAAAACCCTAAACCCTATTAAATTTTCGCAAGTGGTTTGGGAATTTCGGAGCTCTTGCAGTTGATTTTTCGCCAATTATTTTACATTTTGATTTTATGAGATATTGTGGTTGTTCATCCGATCTTGATTAGTGGTTGATTTTACTACTATTGTGGTTTGATTAGCGCTTGATTTCATGAATCAATGGACCGGTTAACAAATGAAGAAAATTATTGGTTCATTTCGACCCAATTGTGGCAACATGAGTTTATAAATTGTTGGATGAGAAAATTATGACAACATGAGAAAATTTCAACCCGATAGTGATATGCAAACATCGCCATTGTTAACTCAATACTATGCATCTCTATGTTGCACAAATTCATTTATGAATATTGCTTACATATATTACAAAGGAGTCATTTTTCGTGCTCATTGTCGAGCTGTTGGGGCTGTTTTTTTGTTACTTTGCTCATTTTGAGCTTGTTTAGCTCTATATTATGGGGTTTTTGGTTGATATTCGTGCTCGTTGTCAAGCAGTTGGGGCTGTTTTTGGGTTACTATGCTGATTTTAAGCACTTTGAGCTCTATATGCACATAATATTGTTCGGATTTGAGCTGTTGTTGGGTTCATACAGTTTCATGGCTGACTTCGAGCTTGTTTAGCTCTATATTCTGAGATTTTTTTGTTACTATGCTGATTTCATTATGTTGGTGGTGTTTTGGTTCCGTTTGGAGCTCGGTTTGAGCTTTTGGCAATGCTGATGGTCAACAGCTATGAAGATTGCAAACTAATTTATAATGTTCATAATAAGATAAGACGTTCTTTACTGTGTTATTAGAACGCAATTTACATGAACTTGTACTTTTCAGTTGAGGCACTCAATTTTGATAAATGACCGATAGTTGAACCAACTTACTACATGAAAATATAAAATTACGACATGAAATTGGCAAAGTGATACATGATTTCTTTAGATCATTGATTTCGATCTAATCAAAGTAAATAAACTTCTAGTCCACGATGCTGGCCAATCCCCTCTTTACCCATGTTGGATTTGATGAACTTGACGAGTCACCACGTCTCTAACACTCTTACTCATGTTTTTCAATTGTGAAAATCTTGTGTTCATGGATAGTTGAGGATAGAAGGATTTTATAAGATTTGAGAATGTGAAACTAGCCGTTGTAAAGTGATGAGTTATTGATACTTTTCTACAAATTTGGCATATGTAACCAAACGAAAGTTTTTTTTTTACTATTTCTATAAAGTAATGGGTTCATTTTTTTATTTTATTTTGAACCAAACAAGCAAAGTACAAGAAATAAGAAAATTGTTATTTTTGACTTTTTAAAAAATTTCCCATATTTTTTTAAAGAAAATATATATTTTGGGTGTGGGGGGGGGGGGGGTGGAACTATAATTTATACACATTGAATCAAACAACCCCTTAGAAAAGCACATTGACTCTGGTTGAGCTTATCATTTTACTATGTCCGGGAATAACCTACTCATGAATGAATCAATCAATTATCCAAAAAGAGAGACAAGACGCGCAAAAATAATGATTAAACTCAACCATGAGTTGACTGTTGAGACACAAGAAAGGCAAACAGAAAGAAACTACTTTCTATTACTACGTAGTACTGTAAACCTACAGTAGTTCAAAGCAGAGATTTTAATATGTAGTACCTCACACCTGTCTATGCCACTCTGTGATGGAAATAGTTGAATGAGAGGCGACCGTTTGATCCATTTCTACTACATTTGAAAAGGGTGGAATCTTATGTTTTAGAAGTACTTTTTTATCTCTTTACTCTTCTCTCTTCTTCTTTTGTAGAACTATCTGAAATGTTGACATGAGTTATTTATCAAAGCTTACTAAATAGGGAGGTGCTAATGTCACACCCTCGGTCACACCTCCGGCCACACCCGCTCTAGCTACAGTGCAGGAGGCTCCACTTGTGATTTTTGAATACTTTAGCTAAAGGGGGTGTGGCCGGGGGTGTGCCCGAGGGTGTGCATGTATCATTTTTCTACTAAATAACATATTCATTGCATTGCATATTATCTGTGCTATTATATAAAGAATACTGTAGAGGTAGTTAAAAAAATGGATGACTAGTGGACATTCTCATTTTGTACCAAACTAAGAAGGGCAAAAAATGTAATTCAACAAAAAGAATCTTTCTTTTCCTTTCTATCTTTTTTGTTTTCTAGAATTTTCATATATATATAATTAAAATGCTTTATCTTTTTTTTTTCCTCTTTCTTTTTAGTTTTCTAGAATGCCCTTATATCATACTCCCTGAACATAAGATATGGGCATATATAATTACACATCCATTATATTTTAAATTATAAAAGGAGTATAAATTAAAGTTATAAAATTCTTTTAGGAAAAACAATAATATATATACAAAAAAAGCTGAAGAATATCATCAAAGTATAAAATACATATTTTTAGAAATTACAAATTTTGTGCATTAGGCACAGACATTTTATTCTGCAACAAATAAAATAAAATATATACAAATGATATTAATAGATGCTAAAAATATATTTTATTCTATGATGTATTTTTTAGTATACGAATCCATTAAAAAGTTTTGCGTCTCACATCCAATAATGCTAGTGAAATGGAAATGTTCTTTTTCAACAAATGAATACAAATATACAATAAAAAGTAACAATTAGGATTAGAATATGCTCCAATGTAGATATTATCAAAAGTATATATCTAGATAGTTAGGCTAAAAATATTTAAAATAGTAATTTGGATAGAAAATATGGAGAGAAAAAATTGACTCTTCTAAATAAAATTATCTAAGCAAATTATGTCATTGCTCAAATTGAAATATTTATCATACTCAATTTCAAATAAGATAAAAAAGATGTAGCATATCAAATGAACAAACATCATAAAATATAATGTAAAAATTGATGATATGTTAAAACATTGAAGTGGTCATTTTACTGTAAAATAGAATATTTAAATGTTCATCCTCTTATATGTGCATTTGCATGTGCAATAATCCTAGTAAATAAATAAAAAAAGAACATTCTACAGACACATAGGAAAAGGAAAAAGAACTGAGCTCAGATAACTAATCAATTGCTACATAAATTATAGACTTGTACTCTTAGTTATCAAATCATTTGATCATTCCTCAAATCATAACAAAAGTTCAATGTAACCTAAACCTACAGCAAATTTAGCATGGACAAGAAATTTACTGAAAAAAAGCTTCGTAGCGTACTGGAGAAAAAGCTTTATAGCACCTCCAGATGGTTCTTCTCTTCAACTCTTGGAGGAAGATGGCGACGTTGGGCATCCCTAAAGCAGACTCATGCCTGTCAATATGAGGAGCCATAGACATGAGCAAGCTTTGTTTTAAATTCCAGATTTAAGTAACTTGGATGCATAATTGCATAGCAGCAGCATTTCTTAGTATTTCATTTACTTGATTTGGTTTCTCATCATATAATAATTTTAATTCAACAAGCATATGCCAAAAGGCTTTTACCTGTGGTTTGCAATCGAAATGAATCTTCATCAATAATCACAGGAGGGATACTCCACATTCCAAAAGCATGCCCCGATGAACCCCCTAAAGTAGTGAGACAATTTGTTTTAGTTATGATCTGGGTCAATACGAAGACCTCATGTTGTATCATGCAGTTCACAAAAAGTTTTGACCTTCTCTTGATGCTTCTTCACATCTTCTCCAGTATCTCAAGGATAGTTCAGGATCCAAAGCCCTTGACAAATGCTCGAACTTTTCTTCAGCCTCAGTAATGCATTTTGCCTACAGAAAAAACACAAGGTATTAACAAAAATAAAAAGAATAAAAAAAGTAAAATACAATCTACTTTCCAGTGCATCTTCTTTGCTTGCTGGATCTAATGATAAATTGAAGGTGATAGCTATAGTGGCGTCTTGATAACTTTCTTTGATGGCTATTCTGATGTGTAGAGCATTCTTGGTTATTTTTTTGTTATGGCTATTCTGATGTGTAGATCTTTCCTGGTTATATTTTATTCTCTCCCAAAACTAGTTTCCGAAATTCTACCACTTGGTTTAACTTTGAGAGAATATATTTTAGTTTGCCTTTTGTGAAGACATAGTTCTATTTGATAGTTGCTAGGATTGAGCTCTTCTTTAAGGCCTTGCATATTTTCTGGACGGTTCATTTAGAGCTGTTGCCAGTTTTAATCCATAAAACTTTCTTGTCATCCTCAATTCCTCATATATGCAAGTGTGTGAAAGCACAAATTTACAGATGTATAACATCTGAAGCTGCTGCTCCATACTATTCTCTTCAAAAAAGGGAAAAAAGAGGGGGGCTTTTTGCCG
>BQKN01000245.1:67539-110303 GCA_022839385.1 Asparagus kiusianus
TTCATAGTTCATTCATATTTCATACAACAAGCTTATCAATTATGCATTTGTAGAATTTTTAGATTTTTATATGATTTTTCTTATTATTTAGAACATTTAAATATATTTATATTTGACCGCTATTTGACTGTGCGCTATTTGCCGCTATTTCGCCGCAATAGCGCGCAATAGCCTTAGCGGTACCTCACCGCGACGCGTCGCGATCCGCTATCAACAACCTTGTGTGTGTGTGTACACATATATATTTATGTATATGTATACATATATATGTATATATATATATATGTATATGTATACATATATATGTATATATATATGTATATCTATATATCATACTCCCTTTAAAAGAGAGAGTTGTGGAAAAACTTTTTAATGACTATATTACCCCTATTTTCTTTTGATATTACATTCTAATACTATCTAAACTAAATTAATTATCATAGTTAATTAATTATGTTATATGTCACTTTAAGTTTGCATAGTTTGGTCCTTAGAACTTCCAATGTTATTATAAAACTCTACATCATATTAATTATTAGTAATGTATATTAATAGATAATTGCATGTCAATAAAATATTTATGGAAAGAGTAGAAAACATAGAATTGTCCTAAAACTATATTATGAAACTCATATAAAAAATTACAAAGAGCATTCTTATGTTTAGGTAACAAGACAGAAGGTATAAACATTAAATTTTAGAAAATATTATGATATTAAGCGCATCAAGAAACATTATCTAAAATTTTAAAAATAAAGTGCAGCAAGATACAAGTAGAGGTATATAAGTATAATTTGGTAAACTACAAGGTATTTAAGTTCAGTTAAGCCTACAAAAGACTTGAAACCTTTGTTATCTACAAATAATAATATATGATCCCATTGATAAATAATATTCATCATACAATATGAGGCCAAATGCTTAGCCTATATTTATGTAGTAGAAGAGATGTGAAAAAATTAAAGCATTATATTTTGAATGAGTCTCAAGAGTTTAAAATTTTCTTGGAATTATATACTTTGCTTAGAAAACTTTAGAAGAGGCTTTTGAAGAACTACTACAAAGTATTAGACATCAAATAAATATTAAAAAAATAAAAATCCATGATATCGTGTTTCAAAAATCAGGGATGTGTGTAATACTAGGTGTCATATGAGATAATATTCATACATAACATGACATTGTAATATGTAATCTAACATATTAATAAATTTTAAGCATAAGAATTTGCATCAAGACGTGCTTAAGATTTGCGAGAGCCTAAAGTAGAGAGATTTGGGAGAAGAATTGTGACATTTGTGGGTTTTGCGGGTTCCGGTTTTGTTTTCCAAACACGATCCAAACCCCAACCCACAATCAAATTAAAAATGACATGATTTTTTTGATATCTTCAAAGGGATATATTGGCCATATTTTCAATAACAGTCGATATATCAAAAAAATCAATAAATAAAGTAAATAATATAAAATATTACTGAGATAAAGTCTTTAACCCGATATATTGGCCGATATAGCAATATATTGGTCGATATTTAATGAAATGCTTATAAGAGCAAATATGTAAAGGTTATTTAGATGTTAGTTCCTTGATTTTAAATATCCAATGATTCCCACAAAATTTTGAAATTGCTCATAATTATAAGGACTCATATTAAATTGTTAAAATTTTGAGGGATAATTATAAATAAGCCATATTTAAAAGATGTGTTAATTTTAAAAAACCCTCTCAACTAAGGGGATTGTCTTAAAAACTCACTCAACTGATTCAATTTGACAACCCCTCTCAAATTTGGTGCAATTTTAGAAAACACATCTCAACTATAGCGTATCTCATAAAACTCCCCTAATCTTTTACAGCTCTATCAACAAACCCTCTTAACATAGTAACATTGATATATGATTTAGATAAAATATCCTCTTGAAGAAAGCAATTTTAATTAAAAAGAAACCCTCAACCGATAATAAAAGGATCACAACCAATTTACAATTCGTTTTCCGTCTATATCACCTCTTTTATCTGGCAAAAGTCAATGTAATTCTTTTATGATTGATTGATATTTTGGTCTTTTCAAGTCAAGTACTTGTCACATAATAAATAAGACTCAATGATGTTAGTTTTGAGAGGTTTGGTTTAAGTGAGAAAAGTTCATTGGGGTTAAATCAAAATTTTTTTGGTTGAGATAGATTATCTACAAAACACCCAAAACTTGGCAGAGATTTACTCGATCTTAAATAGTTTTGCCGGGGGGGTCCAGGCCCTCCATAGTTGAGGGAGAGTGTTCTAAAATTAACGCTTAAACAAAAGCACAACTTAAGGCACGTTTGATATTAAATTTATAAGAGCGGAGTTTATAGCAAATCAATCATTCAATGAACTGGTTTGGATTATTTGTCCTTAAATTTATCCAACACATCAACTCTAAAAATCTTTTACTATAAGAATCTCTAAGAGAAATTTAATATTTATTTGAGATGGATATATGATCTTTCTGATTCCCCTTGTCTTTCATGATTTGTAATAAATTTTGACAAGGTAAATTAAGTTATCATTTTATATTGTTCACATTCTTATGAGTTTATGAAGCTTATAGCTTGGATATGAGTATTTTGTAGATATTATATTCTTCTAACTCCTTAAACTAAATTTTTAGATGTTGTTTGACATTGGATAGATATGAATTATTTTGTTAAAATATAATCAATATGAGTACATAATATGTACAAATCATTCTTATACTATATTTTATAATTTTCTGAAATTAGAGAGTAGTCGTTTTGACAGATCAATTAGTAGTTGGGAAGATGTAAAAAGAATACAACATCAGATTTTGGAAATTGATCACATAATTTATATTTTCTTTCTTGGTTGAATTTATAAATTCTACCTTAGAAAATTCTAAAAAAAGTTCTTGAATATCTATAATACTTAATCGCTAGATAAACAACAGGTGGAAGTGATTTTTTATAACTGAACAAAATCCTTAACGACTAGATAAAACCTACCATTTTCCTTAATGAATTCAAGAATTTATTTTTTATTAATAATAATAGGTTTTTTCATATTAGTCCCTTACATCATTAATATTTTGAAATTATACATTCAAATTACTATTTAATCTTAAATCATTAATATTTTAGGTCTTTAAACATCACTATTTTTCTGGAAGATAAAATGTTAAAATCACACATAGAAATATCTAAAAAATTAATATATTATGATAATTATAAAGTTTTTTACAACCATATTATAATAAATAAACAAACTTAAAGTAAATAATTATAATATTTGATCACGTGCAGTGCACGTGCATTCTACCTAGTATATATGTTGGAATATTAATATGTTTAGGGGCTTATTTGTAAGTTGTAGGGGCCTATATAAGCCCATGTTATCTCATGAATAATATTAGGATTTTCATTCTACATGGTATCAGAGCAAGGTTCAAAACCCTAGCCGTCACCCCCTCTCACCCATTACGGCAGCCCCCCCTCCTGATCTGACCCGGCAGCCCCCCCCCCTTTTATCCGGCAGCCCCCCCTTGATCCCCCCCTTTATCCGGCAGCCCCCCTTCTCCGGCAGTCCCCCTCCTCCTGATCTGACCCCCCCTGATCCAGAAGTTGAACCCCGCGGAGGTGTCAACTTTGATGAAGCTAATGAAGTTGTCGGCTGGTGAGAGCGCGACAAAACCATCGAAGAAGTTGGAGCTTCCGACCATCGATCTGAAGCTGGATGGACCGAGTACTTACCTGAGCTGGTCGCGGCGGGTGAGATACACCCTTGCGGGGAGGAATCTGGAGGGTTATCTGACAGGAGAGGCAACAGAGCCGGAGGAGGACTCGGAGGGAAGAGATGAGTGGAAGGCCACTCATATGTTGGTATACATCTGGCTCCTTAACTCGTTGGTCCCGACGATCGCCGCCACGGTGGATGGCATTGAGAAGGTGAAGGATGTCTGGGAGAAGTTGAGGAGGACATATGATGGAGTGGGGAATAACCTGAGGGTATTCCAGATTAAAGGAGAGATCGACGCTACAGTCCAGGGAGAGAGGACTGTACAGGAATATGCTACAGAGTTGGAGCGCCTGTGGCTGGATTATGATCATTTTTCCCCCCGGGCTAGCTGCAAGGACCCGGGATGTAAAGAGCGGGAGGCCTTTCTACAGGAGAGGACTATGGTGTTTCTCAAGGGATTGACATCAGAGTTTGCTCAGCGAATTGCATTACTGCTCGCTCAGCCAAAAATTCCAACGCTTGAGGAGGCCGTCTCTGCTATGATCCAGGAGGAGACTCGCATTCGGCTGCAGGCGGGGACAGGTGGACTTCCGGTGGTGAAGTCAGCACTGGCAGCCTCTAGCAACACTGGATCTAGGAGAGAGACTCGACAATGCTACAACTGCGGTGCGGTGGGTCATCTAAGGCATGCTTGCACCAAACCACCCAAGGAAGGAGATTCGGGTGGACGTGGACAGTTCGGAGGTCGTGGTCGTGGCCGTGGGGGTCGACGAGGTGGAAGAGGAGCAGGGAATCGGGCGAATCTGACGGTAGCAGAAGAAGAAGAAGCTGAGGTGGTCTTTACTGAGGAGGATCGTGCTCTCTTGGCGATACTCAGGAAGAAGCAGCAAGTAGCAGGGGATGGAGACTTGAGGAGTGGGACTGAGGAGGCATCCACTTCGTTCTTCGCCAGAGGCAATACTGCTACCTATGCTCATCCGACCAAAGGTACTGATGACATACATGCTCTTGCTTCTATGTCTCCCAACAGATCATCAGAATGGATTGTCGACTCCGGTGCGTCTCGACATGTGACAGGGAATGCTAGTGAGTTCTCATCATATACTCACTTAGCATCACCTGATAGTATTCAAACAGCTGATGGTACATTTCAGCCGGTGGTTGGTAAGGGTACAGTCGATTGTACTGGTTCTGTAACTTTGTCCAATGTTTTGCATGCTCCTTCCTTTCCAGTCAATCTTTTATCCATTAGTTCTATCATCCTCCAACTAAAATGTATTGTTTCTTTTGATATTCCCAAGGTGATCTTTCAGGAGAAGGGGACAGGACGGAAACTTGGGACTGGCACGTGGCGTAATGGACTGTGGTATCTGGATCGTGAAGGGCTAGATTCTGCTTTGGTGTCAATGGTAAAGAGAGTAGGAGTAGGATCTGAGATGAGTGCTGAAAGTATGTTGATGCTTCATCACAAACGCTTGGGACATACTTCTTTCGGTGTTTTAAGTAGGTTGTATCCATCTTTATTTGAGAAAGTAAATAAAGAAAAACTTGTGTGTGATGCATGTAAACTGGGAAAGCTTACTAGAAGCTCTTATGTTAGTTCTGATCATAGGAGTTCTCATGCGTTTGATATGATACATTCAGATGTGTGGGGACCATGTTCCACAAGTTCTATGAATGGATACAAGTATTTTGTTACCTTCATTGATTGTTTCTCTCGCGTTACTTGGTTATACCTGATGAAGAATAAGAGTGAAGTGTTTGGCTGCTTTCAAAACTTTCATAAGAATGTTCAGACTCAATATGGAGCAGTGGTGAAGGTATTGAGATCTGATAATGGGACAGAGTACACCAACAGAGTGTTTGGAGAATACTTGTCATCTCAGGGAATACAACACCAGACTACATGTCCATACACACCAGCTCAGAATGGGGTAGCGGAAAGAAAGAACAGACATCTTTTAGAGGTTGCTAGAAGTATGATGATCTCCATGAATGTCCCAGAAACATTGTGGGGGCAAGCAGTATTGACTGCAGCGGTGCTGATCAATAGAATGCCCTCGAGAGTACTGGATTGGAAGTCTCCCTGTGAGACGTTGAAAGGAGATAATGGTGGGATTCTTCCACTGAAGGTATTTGGCTGTGTGTGTTTTGTGAAGGATAACAGACCATCCGTCGGGAAGCTTGCCCCTAGAGCGGTGAAGTGTATTTTTGTGGGATATTCTGCTACTCAAAAGGGATATGTTTGCTGGAGCCCGGTGGAGAAAAGGCTGTTCGTGAGCATGGATGTGTACTTTCGTGAATTTGAACCATATTACACACAGAAGGTACCCTCATCCGTTGGTGACTCGCCCAATACTGGAAGTATGAGGCGAGAAGGGGAGAATGGTGAGAGGCAGATGAATAACGGGGAGAATAATGCAGAAAAATCAATTTCTCTAACGATTCCTTGGGAAGGAGAATTGGTTGAGGAGGCGCAGGAGAATAAAGGAGAAGAGGATAAGGAGACAAGAGGTGTTAGGCCCACGGCTCAGGGGGAGCTACTTACCTATAGTAGGAAGGGAAAGCACATTGCGGAAACAGTACCTACAGTACCACTAGTGCCAGCTCCCTTATCAACGTCTGTCCCGACTCCTGTGATACCTACACCATCATCAGATTCCTCCCAAGATGATATCATCCCTCTCCTTACTCCTCCCACACCAATATCAGTACGGAGGACTACTCGCAGCAATGCGGGACATCCTCCTGATAGATATGGTTGGGATCTCGCCCAGTATGTATCATATTCTAGTATCCACCCTGCACATGGAGCATTCATTGCATCATTGGACTCTGTTACTGTACCTAACAATTGGCAGGTTGCTAAGAAGGACCCAAAGTGGAAAGCGGCTATGCACGAGGAGCTGGGAGCTCTAGAGAAGAACCGCACTTGGGAGCTAGTAAAGTTACCAGAAGGAAAGAGAGCAGTTGGATGCAAGTGGGTCTTCACTGTGAAGCAGAATCCAGATGGACAAGTTGAGCGCTACAAGACTCGTCTGGTGGCAAAAAGGTATAGTCAGACATATGGCATCGATTATGATGAGACTTTTGCACCGGTGGCGAAGATGAGCACTGTTCGGACCTTAATCTCTCTGGCAGTAAATGGTGGATGAAAGCTACACCAACTAGATGTGAAGAATGCATTTCTTCATGGAGATCTAGTGGAGGAGGTATACATGGAGATACCACCAGGATTTGGTACAGATCAGACAGTGGAAAAGGTCTGCAGATTGAAGAAGTCCCTCTATGGTCTGAAGCAATCCCCGCGTGCTTGGTTCGACAGATTCAGAAGGGCTATGATTGGTATGGGATACCAACAGATCAACGCTGACCATACAGTGTTCCTTCGACGGAGTGGAGGTCACATTACTATGCTTGCGGTATATGTGGATGATATGATTATCACAGGGGATGATGAGAAGGAGATTGCTCAACTCAAAGTGAGACTGGGTAAGGAATTCGATGTGAAAGATCTTGGCTTGCTTCGATACTTTCTTGGAATAGAGATAGCTCGAGGAGCGGAGGGAATTATCCTATCCCAGAGAAAGTATGCACTGGATCTTCTCAAAGAGACAGGGATGTTAGGGTGTAAACCTGCAACTACACCGATCGACCAGAAGTTCAAGCTAGGTGCTGAGGCCGGAGAACCAGTTGATCGTGACAGATACCAGAGGCTGGTGGGAAGATTGATCTATTTGAGTCACACACGTCCTGATATCTCTTTTGCAGTAAGCGTGGTGAGTCGCTACATGCACGATCCGAGGAAGGGTCATATGGATGCTGTGTACCAGATTCTGAGATATTTAAAGAGTGCCCCCGGAAAGGGGCTGATATTCAGAAAGAATGGGCATGTGAACATCGAGGGTTATTGCGACTCTGATTGGGCTAGCTGTGCTGATGACAGGAGATCCACCTCAGGATATTGTATCTTTATAGGAGGTAACTTGGTCTCGTGGAAGAGCAAGAAGCAATCGGTGGTAGCGAGATCAACAGCTGAGGCAGAGTATAGAGCCATGGCCTTAGGAGTTGCAGAATTGTTGTGGTTAAAGAGTATGTTGGTGGAGCTGGAGCTGGATCAAGGAGCCAAGATGAAGCTGTGGTGTGATAACAAGTCAGCCATCAGTATCGCCAATAACCCAGTGCAGCATGATAGAACCAAACACATCGAGATCGATAGGTTCTTCATCAAAGAGAAGTTGGACAATGGACTACTGGAGTTAAGTCATGTTCTAACTAAGGATCAGGCAGCAGATTGTCTGACTAAGGGACTTAGCTCAGTAGATATGATTAGAGGATGTGACAAGATGGGCTTAGTGGATATCTTTCGCCCATCTTGAGGAAGAGTGTTGGAATATTAATATGTTTAGGGGCTTATTTGTAAGTTGTAGGGGCCTATATAAGCCCATGTTATCTCATGAATAATATTAGGGTTTTCATTCTACAATATATATATATATATATATATATATATATATATATATATATATATATGCGCATTAAGCTGAGTTGCACGCGAGAACAAAAAGATGCATATTCACTATATTATCATTAGGCAAAGAACTGCTGTCATGGCATACAGAACTAAGATCAGCATTAATCCCGTTTTAAAACACACCAAATGTAGTAATAGGTGGCTGCACTTACCAACATAGCTGGTGCAGTAGAAGCGCCATAAATGGCCACGAACATACGAAGTATATTGAAACTATTTTCTCTAACATCCCCCTATAACATAAAGTATAAGCAGATTAGATGCATTCAAAATTCCATGAACTATAGAAATTCTTTTAAAAGCCATCATTCGCAAAATCTTTTAACAGAGAAACTC
The DNA here is from genome assembly GCA_022839385.1 of Asparagus kiusianus. NCBI lineage: Eukaryota > Viridiplantae > Streptophyta > Magnoliopsida > Asparagales > Asparagaceae > Asparagus > Asparagus kiusianus. Next base: position 76,143 of record BQKN01000245.1, read on the forward strand.
ACCTCATAATCGTACCTATAATATGATCACTTTGTCATTGACCCAGAACGATGACATCCCATCCAGAAATGCATATAGAAAGTAAAGTTAGGTAAATCTTTTGGAGGTAAATCATGAAGGCTTAAATTCTGTGTCACACCTACACATTGTGACCATAATGAAACATGTATCTATGAAGAATTTAAAATGTACCAGTATTCGTATATAGTAAAGAAAATTAATAGAAAGAAATAAAGGAGCATGAACAAATACATCATACTATAAAGAATAGTAAAACAATAAATTTCTCTACATAAAAAATGCTGCTAGGCAAGTTATTAGTAGCATCTTTTATGAGGTGCCGAGATTGCAAATATACTCTTTATACATAACATATTAATACAGTATCAACTGGTCAGCTAAGAGAGATTTACTTACAAGTCATCCGATACTTCAACTAGGAATTCAGATATTGATAGAAACTCCATATGCAAGTCATTGACCTGAGAAATAGACAAAAAAAAAAGGAAAGTTACAGAATATAGATTAAAACAGAAACAATCAAAGAATAACACAACAAAAGAAATATGATTAATTCACTAGCTCTCATGAACGATAATCTGTACAATTAAGTGTGTATTAGTAATGTGATGCTGAATTTTGAAATATGTTAAATCTGTTTTAAGTGAAAAATTAGCAAGAAAAGAACAGTCATGAATGAACAGCTGGAACATCCCTCTCCTTGCTCCCTGTTCGTACACGCACCACACATCATCTTTTATGTTCTTCAAATTTCCTTCCGAGGTATGCAGGTAAACCTTCATAATTTCTATACTACACAAGAGGTTGAACATCAGTAGGCCTTCTTTATCACTTATCATGACTGGAACAGATCGAGTACCACAAAAATAAAAATAAAAATAAATCATAGAACCTTCAACCTGCAACCCAATCTCACGCGAAAATGGAGTCTCACAACACTGCCAAAAAAACAGGCCGGGCCTATGAAAGAGCCCATACCGGAACTAGCACCTTTTGGCTGGATACACCAGACAACAAGGCCAACAAAACAAATCTCCTCAGTGGGCGTAGAACTTTCAGCAGTTTAATAGTTGGAATAGAATTTCAACCATCAACTCTGTCACTTTGACTGGATATGCTGAATGCAGAAACAGGAATCACGCTTTGCAGGATGAAAGGGAAGAAAAGAACAGTGGATATACCTTGTGCCTTGCTAAACTTCAGAAGATGACTCAAGAATCAAGAAGCACACCTGATCAAGATAATTTGCTTAGGGACCACGGACTGCAGGGATGGCATATACATAGGTACGACAGAAGAGAGGCTTGAGGGGGGGAAATGTGAAAGAAGTAAAAGCAAGCATGGTGGAAAGCACGTGTCAGAAGCAATACTGAGGACATGACAAATTCTTAACCAGGGAAGTAGGGCAAGAGATGAACACTGGAGACATATCCTGCCTAGAAAACAATAGCAAGTACATAGCCACAAGACCTAATGGATTAAATATTGAGGAATCTTCTCACTAGTAAGAAGCTCAAATATGCCTAAAGAAGAAGACTCCAAAATTTACCAGAGCTGAGTCCAGATGAAAGAGGCACCTTCAATATTTGCTATGGAAGTTGCATTCTTAATTTCTTACTAAGATGAAAAATAAGCTAGCAATGGTGGACATGGCTCATAACAGACTTTTCAGTTCCATATTTGATAATTTATTTGGAGAGGTAAATTCCTACACCTTTTATATTTCGTTAACACATTTGAAGGAAGGAATGCTGATCTTTCCCTGATGAAGTGCTATTATAGTTGTATTGGGGGAAATGAATACCGAAATCTGGCTTGAGGATTTTCATAGAAGTGGTGATGTAGCGCTCATATCGCTATAACAATTACCAGTTAACATCAGAATATGGTACAATCAACCTCCAACATTGATGTGGAGCATAATTGCATAGAAAGAAGATTGCTTGATTTTTCAGTTTTCCAGTCAGAATCCAATGCTTGAGAAACCATAACATATCAAAAGATAAATTCATGATCAATGCATAAGTACTACTAAAATAAAATATTAAGGTTACATGAACGCATTTACCTTCTGATTTCTTAATTGATATAACAAAAGATTCAGAACTCGATAGTCAAAGGATTTCAGATGCACGGCTCTCATAACATCTTCAATAATAATCTGCACAAGCGGGGATGAACAAGACATGTCATGTGTTATTCTTTATATGAGCAACGATCAGGTGCACTTCTGAAATTACACGGACAACATTCTATTTCCAATATCAGAAATAAGAATAAATAACTAGCCGTAACCAATAAGCTTTCACTTTGAGACCGTCTTTATAAGAACCAGTGAAATGTAAAATTTAGAAGTTAGATGATTAAGAATAACATTTGAATAACAGTTTATGGAAATAAATGTGTAATACAATAGCAAATCTCGTCCTGACTCTTTGGAAGAAGCTAACACAATGCACATTAACTGAAGTTGCATGATTGAGAATATCATTTCAGAGACAAATTAGGAATAAGTATATAGTTATCACCAATAGCCTTGTTCTGTCTTTATGAAAACAGCTATAAGGACCTAAGCATGGTCTAATGAAGTTCAAACACATTTTAGAATCAGCTTTTAACCAACATTCTAGATTTAACTCCTCCCCCAATGCTAACTCTGAACTTGCATCCCCAGGCCATAACCAATATATCTACTCCTTTGCTTTCTCTTTTTTTCTTTAATTACTTTAAAGGATATTTCAATTCTTATGTAGTATCTTTGTCAATCTTCTGTACATAATTTTCACCCCAAAATTTTCCCAAGAATATTTGAACCAACATCAGCCAACGACTATTCCTACCTCGTACCAATGAATTTTAGCACGAAATGATACTGAACAAACTGGTACATAAGATATAGACTGATGTAGCTCGTTTCACCCAACACAAAGGCACTGCCTGAACACGACCCAAGAACAGTTTCTTTTGTGAAATTGATCCTTTTCTTCTTTATTTTGTTAGTTTTTGTTGACTGTATAATCTCATATGTGTGTGTGTGCACGCGCGCGCATGCTCTTTATTGATCTTGTTGTATACATATATCTTAGGAGCTCCAAATAATTTGTACAAATTACGACATTCATTTGAAAAGTTACGGCAGCAGTCTTGTTTTAAAAAGCCTTCGCCTAGTCCGCCTAGGCGTACGCGTAGGCCTCGGTAGTACCTAGACCGCCTAACTAGCGCCTAGAGCTTGGACAGTATTTAGGCTGCTCACCTAGATTTTGGAAACGTTTAGGGGAGCATTGTCTGGTTATGTAGACTGCATTATTTAGGCATTGATCGTAATTTTCTATGTTGCAACCTCCACGTCCTCCAACCTCCTTCAAACTCCTTTAACCTCCAAATATGAATACTTCCACTACCTCCTCCGCCGTTCAGCAAAACCTCCTCGACCACACTCTTAAATGAAGAAAGAAATCTGTCTAAACACTAGTCCGACACCTAAGCTTTCTATAACATTGACATTTACTATCAATTATTGTAGTTAAAAAATAAAAAAAGAAAACCTCCTAGACTCTAGGGTTCGGGTCCAACACTTAGGCCTCCTAACGCTTTCTATAACATTGTTAGTTATTATCTTGACTATTTAGTATCTAAGTATGCATGGTTTATTGTGGATCTAAGATTGTTATCTTTTTTTTACAAATTTATATGAATTACGTACATATTTTTATCCATTATAATAACTAAATAATTTAAAAAATAGCCAAACACCTAGGCGTCTGAGCGCTCTTAAACGCTTAGTCCGCCTAGTGCCTTCTGTAACATTGGGCAACACATATTTTGAATATGGGCTAGGGTCCTTGAACAAATCCCACCTGCACCATTCTTTTCTTGGACTGGTAATTCATAATTCTAACCAAGCACTCTCTTCCATATAGACATAGGTACTGTGTGTGAGATTGCATGCATAGTCTCAGGGCAGACTATTTTACATTAGTCATGATTCTATTTCATGATACAGTTGATGAATGATCACAATAGGATATATGTAAGTTGTCAGACAATAGGAGTTACTTTTTAAGTCATTACAGACACGCTACAGAGTCTGGAGTGCAGTTTATATTACATGGCTACAAGAGACAAGTAAAATATGCAAATGAGTAGAGAACGTAACTAGAGAGCACACCATATATATGGCTGCAAAAAGAAAAAAAAAGTTACAATCGAATGAAGAATTTTCGATATAGACATATCTTCTTTTTTTTTGGATAACCCAGTCCGGAATCAAACCCAACACTATGGAAGTCATATTAGAACCTCCCAACCATTTGGATCACCCGCAGTGGGTGGATATAGACATATCTGATAAATCAAAACCTAAAGTATTTTGGATATAGATAACATGACCAAAATATTGATAGAGGAGTTGGCTCCACATAGTTACTTAAACAAAACTATCACAAGAAGAAGAAGAAGAAGAAGAAGAAGATATTGGTGTTTGTAGCACCTTTCTCTTGAAGGTTAATGCATGACAAAGTTTCCTTTCAAGTTCCCAATATTCATATCCATGCTGAAGTTCAGTTTGAATTCTAGATCAATAAGCCAACAAAAACAGGAGCCAGATAAGTAGATGTCTCACTGAAACCACTGTACACACATCGAGCTTATGGAAAAAGAAACAAAGAGAACAAGGCCACTACCGCTCTGTCAGTAATCCCTGACACCGAAGAACATCAACAAGTGGATCAAATGACTCAGATATTGGGAAGTCAGAGAAAGATTGTTCACTGCCTAGATTACTTGCCTGCAAATGGTGGAAAAACTGACATAAGCAATTACAGATGGTATAGAGGCTAGTCCATGTACCAATAGTCAAAACAAGATAAAGATGCAGGTCTTCTATACTCACCCCATCGTGCATACAATTAGAAACGTTAGTGTCATCTTCTGGTGAACTTGTCAATGATAATAAACTTCTTTCGTTCATAGTATCCAGCTGTTGCAACAGAAACAGAACTTTAGTCAGAAAATGAATTGTTCAGGCTAGAAAAACACCCACTACTTGCAGCCAAATACCTGATATATATAGCTTTCAGTGAATGAAAGCACAGGAAGAAATTTAAATATTGCTCGTGGATCGTTGACATCCATTTCATGAAACATAAAATAAGATCTGCACTGTCATGCCAATATATATGTAAGAGATGCATTAAAACCATAGCTATAAAACATAATCTTGCACCAGCCATAGAAAGAAGAAAATTAATAGAATATCTCGCCACGAACAACAAGTTTATCCTAAATAGAACCATATAAACTCAGCGAAATTATTTCCTGCAAGAATGTAGCATTTTTTCCATACGGTTCGATTTATTTTCTAGCAAATGTGGATTTGCAGGTATATGAGGAGCACAGAAATAGGGAAATGTAATTGTAAAGACAATTCTGAAAAAGAAACAAATAAATAATAAGACAATGCAAACACAAATATTATAGGTATAAGCTTTATCTTCATTGAGTTGAGGGATCTACATGAAAAATCTAACATTGCCATAATGTGAAGGAGGACGATGCATTACTTACAAAATCCTCAAGAGTAGAATTTGCTCTTTGCATGCAATCAAGCCCAATGTTAGCCATGTTTTTATGTCTGTCCAGTTCTGGTAACTGAAGATTCAGTTTGTAATCAGCTTTAGAACTGGGTGGAATATCTGCATAAAGCTGTTGACTATCTGCATGTAAACAAGTTGAGGAAATATTAACTATGTAATATATATAACAGTCAACTCCCAAAGATATTGTGGACCTCCTGGGTCATGCAATAGAACGCTGATACAAGAACGAAGCAACTCGGCACTTGGCCAAATACAAACAGGAAGGGGGGAAAATCAGAAGAATGGTAAATAAAGCTCAAAGCTAACTTCACAAAAATTCAAATAAGTTTGTTTGCTAACATGAACCAAAATTATCAGCAAGTGTATGTTTTACCTACCTCTAGCTCGCCAATACAAAACATAGCTAGAAGAAGGTCATAATTTCAACATTTAATACTGCTCATTTGTTTTGCTATCATGTCCAATAAAAAGCTTCTATTTTTCTCTCTGCATATTTTTGTTTTACGAGCGAAGTTGAGCAAAAGAGCAACACTTTTAGTTTTTTGCATTTCGCTATCCTTTGTTGTATAGTCTAGTTCAAGTTGAGCTAAGAAGCAAAGTTGAGCAAAAGAACAACATTTTTCTGTCCTGTGTAATGTGACATATGGCTTAATGTTGAAAAATAGTAGGGAGTAAGCAATTCTGTTTCAATGAAAGCAGCTCTATCTTAGCAATTTTGGTGGGATGCAAATAATGAATATTACAATCAGCAGCTGCATTTGATGAAGCGATCAGTCTTTTCCATCATGACAATTAAAATGAGGACTATTGTACTATAAACTTAATAACACACTCCAACATTTATATACCTTCAGTTACATATAATACGGCATCTTCTAGAATTGTAGGTGATATCTGTCAAACAAAGGAAATATACACTTGAGTTCACATATCTTGTTCACCAGAAGCCAAAAGTAAGGCTTTTATTTACCTTTTTTATATGCTCGGAGACAACGTCACATCTTTTCTTCATGGTGAGTGACTGAGATGGTTGAACCTGTATGAAAATCGACTACCGATCAAATTGAAATGGAGTAAAATGGAGAACATAGAAGAAGCTTAAGATAATAGTAGATCAAGCACTGTATTTTAGTACCAAATGTCTTAGTATCATGAAGAAATTGTGTAAACTGTTTCTTGAAAATAGTTATTAATATTACGATGAGTCTTTTCGATGCAAAACAAGGAGAGGCTGGACATTTTCTATAAGGTTTACAGAAATTGAGAGATGATTAATCAGGGAACACAGTTCTTACGATTTCCTACCTACATTCCTCAGACGGCTAGCCCTCCGTGAGGTTGATTGTAAACTTCATGAGCTAAAAGCAGATGAGGGATTGACAGGATAACAATAATCTGATTGCAGAACTCATAAAGTAGGACACAATGGAACAGGGACATGTTAATATATGTATGCATGTACTCTTCTGTAAAACATTTTGAAGACCCTAACGTGTAGAAAATCAAAAGGAGTGAATCAGATCGAAAAGAAACGCTACAACTAGAGCAAATAAACCTTGCAGTTCAACAAAATAAGGTATAGGCTGCAAGTTAAACCATCAAGAGTCAATTGGCTATAGTAAAGTAGAATCCAATCTATAAATAGACAACCTGTCAACCCTACCTGAAAAGGGATTAAACTTCAAATAAAATCAATCAAATAACTCTCATACCCGTGTGAAACAAACTTACACTTTCCTATTAGAGCAATGCAACAAGTACTCATAGCATTTGAGTCGCTAAAATTCCAGCCATCAGTCTTCTCTAAGCTTGAAACAATAACTTTCAATCTAGATGATTGCATTCGATCGAAAACAATAGCTTTCAATCTTAGAGGGACAAAGATCTTTAATTCTACGTAAATAGGTTGCATTTGATCACCAAAAAAAAGCTAGACATAGAGAGGAAGTACCATGAAGAGAAGGAAATCAGCGAGGAAGCGGTCGGAGTCATGACGGTTGGTGGAGAGCCCTCGAGCTTCCATGAACGACATCATTCTTTGCACTTTCTCCAGCTTCTGAAGCTCTTCCATCCTCGTTGTTGTTGTATTCGCTGAGAGAGAGAGAGGGAAAAGACTTTAAAAAAATAAATTAGGACAAAATTCATACGCTGGGATCAGAAATTAACAAGAATACGAGAGTACCAGTGAAAATCGCCGGATAAAATCCGGTCGCCGGCGTCTGACGGCGGCAGTGGGCGGGGAGGGGAGAACGCAGGGATCGAGAGAGGCCGAGGAGCGGAGAGGGAAAATATCAGTGATCGAGGGCTAAATTTTTTTTTAGACGGAAATAAAGTTTTCTGTGTATATCGGTCCCTTGAAAATTCCGAAAGTAGCCCTCGCATATAGAATTTTGCTACTACGGGGTTCTGGATATTAGTCCATTACATCTTTAGTATTTTGATATTAGTGCCTCAAATCTATATCTTTTTTATATTAGACCTCAAATCTTCAAAATTTGGTAGTAGTCCCCCACCTTAGGGTGTTGATATTGATTAAAACATCTATTACAAGTTCTTTTCTTTCATGCTCAAAGAGATGCAGGTATTCTAAATCGGTTTGTTTTAATATTACTTAACCTCACAATTAAGAACTATTTTTTAATAAATGTGATGTATAATTGTGTAATTTGAATGTTTTTGTTTTCTTAAATTAATCTGGACACTCAAAACCTCTCAAAATCAATACAGAATCTAAATTAGAATTGGTGTATCACAGAAATGACTAAGTGTTAATTTCATTTCGGGGGATAACATGTGTCCCAAAATAACTACACACCCATTTTGACCTGACCCATGAAGACTGAGTCGAAAGGCGTCTTCACCTGGAACCTATTGTCAAGACCAACTTCATGCATTTTCATTCAATGGGCAGAGTCGAGAAGCGTCCTCATCACGAGCAGCAAAATTGAAAGGCATCTTTCTCGGCCCCCTTGAAAAGCCAAGACGAAAGACGGTTTTTCTTGAACCCCTCGCCGATAGCCAGCCACGATAACATTAAATACAAGTCAAAGTCATCATTTACATCTCCCTTGTTGTCATAATGACTCATCGAAGCACACTGACACCATAGCCCTTATGTCACTGCCACAATAACTGAGAGGAAGACTCAGATAGCCAGATGCTGACACCTGTAAATTATTAGTTGACCAAGCTGACTACTTGGTCTCGACCAAAGTAACGTAGGATGCCCTTCAAAAATTATTATAAATAGGTGTATTGCCTACTGCATTGAGGCAAGCAACACTATCAGAGGAACCACCGGAGAATTTAACTCCGACTCTCTTATGCATTGTTTGTGTACATGATCAAATCCTTTGATAAATAATAAGTCACCAAAAAAGATTGAGGGAACATAAGCACTCTATAACCTACCTAAAACACTTCTGTTAAGTATTAGACATCAACAAGAACAGTACAAAATAAATCATAACATCCCGTGTCACAATTGAAATTTTCAAAATTCATATTTTTGATGAATATTTAAAAATCAATTGAACGCGATATGTAAATAGTCATATTGTATTTATTTGATATAGGAGAGTTATTGTTTTTATTCAGGTATTTTAAATTAGATTTGAATGGAAATTTAGGCGAAAGATAATCAAATTATTCAACAATCAACTTCCACACCTAATTATCTATCTAGAATAAAAAAGGACAAAATTTTAAAATAAATCGTTTTTTAATATTAATAAGCAAAATTGACCGTTTAGAATTTTATTTAGCAAAACTGACTGCACGGGACAACTAGCCCCGTGCAGTTCTCCCAAAGCCCAAAAAACCCATCGACTTCCTCCTCTCCCCCTCCCAGTCCCTCTCCCTCTCCTCCCTCCTCCCATGTGAGGCCCACCAGCTCCCTGGCCTGCCCCCAATCCCCTGAGCGCCGCCCACCGCCACGCCCGCCTCTAACATCCTGCTGAAGCCCTGGTCGACGCGGGGGGCGTTGGTGGAGGAGAGCTCGAAGAGGTGGGGGGAGGGCTTCTGAGGTGGCGTGGAGGGTCTCGTAGAAGGTGCGGATGGCGAGGGAGGGGGAGGGGAGGCTGAGGCTGAGGCGGCGGGCGACGAAGGGGAAAGGGCCGGCGTGGGCGAGGCGGAGGAGGGCGGCAGAGAGCTTGACATCGGCAGGGAAGGAGGGGGGGAGGGGGAGGGGGATAGGGTCTAGAGGAGGAGGTTAAAGGAGGGCTTGGACATGTGGAAGGTCTCGAGCCGGCGAGGTTCGGTGATGGCGGCATCCTGAAGAACCGACAGGGCGTCGACGTGGCGGACTTCGAGGGGGATTTCTTGGAGAAGAGGGAGTGGACTGGGCTTGGAGAGTTGAACGGGAAGAAGGTAGAGGCCCATGCCTTTGTTGTTGATAGTCTATCATCGTTTTTATTGGTGGTCGTGATCGCTTCTTTGTTTTGAGGCTGATCTTGATCTTGAGGTTGATTGGGAGGGGATTTGAGAGGGGAAAGATGAGGGTTTTGCGTAGCAGATGCCCATTTTTTCAGGAGAGGGAGAGGGCGGAGGAGGGAGGAGAGGGAGAGTGCCTGGGAGGGGGAGAGGAGTTCGTTGAGTTTTTTGGGTTTTAGGAGAACTACACGGGACTAGTAGTCCCGTGCAGTCGATTTTGCTAAATAAAAATGTAAGCGGTCGATTTTGCTTATTAATATTAAAAAATGGTCTTTTTAAAAAATTTGTCCATAAAAAAACAAGCTACAATGGTCACAACTTGCAACCAAGCCCTTAAACAATGTAATAATATTGTTGAAACAAAGAAGAGTTTTAGACATAGTTAGGCCTCCAAATACTCGTTGAGTCTTCATTGTCCTTTTCAATATTTATATATATTTCTAAATTAGACGGTAAATCTTATATTTGTTTGAATGTTTAAAACAAATTAATCGATCTGCAGGTCGTGTTTAAAACAACTTAATAACTTTGAGGTCTTATTTAAAACATCTTAATGTACTTCTGGCCTACTTCAGAAAAATGAACTCAAACTCTATTAAGCTCCTATGGTTTCATCTGCGAATCTATTAAGCTCCTGTGGTTTTTTTCGACTCTATTAAGCTCCTGTGTTTTAATCTGCGAATCTATTAAGCCCCCGTGATTTTTTCGGCTCTATTAAGCCCATGTGGCTTCATCTGCGAATCTATTAAGCCCCGTGCTTTGAATTTCAAATGGGACATAATAGATTCGCAGATGAAGCCACGAGGGCTTAATAGAATCGAAAAAAACCACAGGGGCTTAATAGATTAGCAGATGAAACCATAGGGGCTTAATAGAGTTTGAACTCCAGAAAAATTGAGATTTGGTGGTCTAAGGACATCTCCAACAGCTTCTCTAAAATTTTCTTCAAAATGGGGAAGCAAAGGTCATATTCTCCAAATTATTTTTACACCAACTCCAACAGCTTCTCCATTTTGAAGAATCCATTTTTTTCCTCCAAAAATTTAGAGAATGCTGCAGATTTGAGGAAGCTTCCCTATTTTTTCTCCTCCATCCCTATTTTGGGGAATGAGATGAGGAATCTGTTGGACCAAAAATATAACTAAATTCTTCAAAAATGGGAAATGGAGAAGCTGTTGAAGATGCTCTAATAGGCCAACAAGTAAAATAAAATAAAAAATAAAAAAAAATGCCCAACAAGAATTAGGTAGCAAAAGCTCCAACTACCCCGACTAGACTCCCCGCATCTGTCCAGGGGACCCGCGTCCCAATCCTCCCCGTTTCCCCCGAAACCCACACCACCAATTTCACCGCCCCATTAAACCCCCCTTCATGCCCCCAAAACCCTAACCCTAACCCTAAATTCTCCTCCGCAGCCATGACCACCATCGTCCCTCCCTCCTCCTCCTCCCCCGCCACCTCCACCGCCACCGTCACCAAAAAGCCCTCAACCCCCGGCCATCCCTGGTCCCACATCGAAACCACCTCCCTAATCGACGCCTACGAGTCCAAGTGGTACTCCCTCAACCGCGGCCAGCTCAAAGCCCAGCAGTGGGAGGAAGTCGCCGCCGCCGTCGCCGCCCGCTGCTCCTCCGCCGCCCTCCTCTACCCTCCCAAGTCCGGCACCCAGTGCCGCCACAAGATCGAGAAGCTCCGGAAGCGATTTCGCGCCGAAAAGAATCGGCCGATCCCGTCCCTCTGGCCCTACTTCGATCGCATGGAGAGGCTGGAGCGCGGGCCTGTTCCAATTACCGTTAAAGATCCTACCTTGGATTCGGAATCGAGCGAGGACGACGATGAGGGTGAGGAGAATCGTGAATATGGGAATTGTGGGGTTTTGATGGAGGTGGCGTTGGAGGTGAGGAGAATGGGGGAGGGGATGGTGAGGGTTGAGAAGAGGAGGATGGAGATGATGAGGGAGATAGAGAGAGGTTGGATGGATACAGAGGCGAAGAGGGCTGAGATGGTGGTCGACGCCCAGAGAGGGATCTTGGAGAGCATTGCTGAGGCTTTCGAGGTTGTCAAGAAGGCGAGGACTGCTGAGGATCTGTGAGGGTTGCAGGTGCATTTTTTTCGACCTTTTAAAATTAGTATTTTTTTAAAATTTTAAGTCATTAGTTTGTGTTGATTGTTTAATAAGGAATTGTTGGGATATAATAATTTGTTGGGTTGTGTAAGTTGGTTCAAAATCGTGTAATGCTTTGTATCACAAAAATGCACTTTCAGCTAATAATTGTGGCGTCTCTTCATAAAAATGAGGCTAGTTTGTATCTAACTGAAGCAATTTCACAATGTCACAATTTGATTGATCAGTTTCTGAAGTACGTTCGCACTTCGATCAGATGATGTACGTGGTTTGTGCGAATTGGCTTGACTTTCGTATTTCATGTGACCATGTAAAAGACACTGCTTACGGCAAATTTCATCTAGTTAAGGATTAAAAGTTAAGACTATCTTTGGAAACCATTGACGCGGTTTTGGAATTGGATGCAAAAAGTGCCAACACTAGATAGATTGAAATGTTTTCAATGTGGTTCGAGTTCATACATACATGGGCGTCGATAGTACTTTTTTTCTATCACCTGTTTTAAGGAATGGGCACCAAGGAAACGTTTACTCCCTAGTTTTTCTATATCACTGAACAATTACATGCAATATCGTTGTGCTAAAGCTCCAAATTTTCTTAAAACATAATGCGAAGACTTAGAGGTACTTCAAATCTACGTTCTTGATAATTAACCTGTGCTGTAATTGTAAGGAAATCTTAACAAATAATTTGACCTGTAGTTCTTTATCTAGGTGCTGGAATCATGAATCAATTATACAACGCTCCTCCTCTTTTTACTTCCTGCAGCATTGACAATAACACACTTGATGAAATTAATATGCTGCACCAACTAGGATGAATCTTAATAGATACCAGCAAAGGGGACTTCATTCTTGAGGGCTAAATTTCCATCCAATGTGAGATTCCTTCGCAGAGAATGACTACAAATGGGGAGTTGCCAAATCTCCAAAATGAGATGGTTCCTTTTGATGGTATGGTAGGTAAATATTTACAACCAGAAATTTGCTCGATTATTTAAGTAGCAAAGGCGAAAGGTTTTGATGTGTATGATAGAAACAATGTCGTTTAAAGTGAGCAATTGAGAAATTAACACCAAAACCGCAGTGACAAGAATAAATATCAAGGTAAGAAGATAATACCTTGTACTTAGACTACTTTTGCTTTCCTTACTGAAGGATAATAAAACGAGATTTCTAGTCCAATTAAGGAGTTAAACTAAAGTAGGGTTAGTGCCGGGAGCCTAAACTATCTCTGAGATAATGTTAGTGTGTATGTTGCTCGTAACCGTCCTGTTACATTTTGAGTTTATAGTGGAGAAATTTTGAGCCATTAGTAACCAATTTGGCAGTTTTCTTTCTGCTTTAAAATTTTTGAGCACAAAGGAAAGACTCTTTTCTTTCATTCGGCATCCCATTTAATGAGCAAACACCTGCTGTCACAAATACTTCCTTCTTGGCCTTCTCTTTGTTTATGTCAAGATGTTACGAAATAGTTTCCCTAAGACTGTTACCATGGACTTTTGTGAAAGAGCTCTGTTACATGGACCTAAAATATGAGACCATTGGAGAGGACGTGTGAGATGTCCCCCTCCATTGATCCCATATTTTGGATCCTTAAGGCATTTTTCTTTGTGAAAATAACCTCATCAATGATATAGACTCTTAGAGGATAAGCAATATGAAAAATACCCAAAATCCCGAAATAGGCCTGACGATAAACCGACAAAATCAGATACAACTCGAGCAAGGGCTTAAGCAGGCTTTCTGCAGCAATGTTAATAACCTGAAGTGGTAAGAAGATGAAGGTGAGAGATTACAGTATAAGGTCATGACTTGGAAACATGCTTTAAATTTAGGTTTAACATGGTTTGCAGGATTTGCGGCGCTGAGATCTGACATCGTGAGAACCTTGGGGGTTCATATTTCTACAGCCAAAAATAAAAATTCCTTCTCTTGCCGCCCAAGGTCTAACATGCACACTTTCTTAAAAAACCCTACCCAGTGTCAGTTATTCATCAAGATTCAAGTAAGGGTTAACAAAGAAAATAAATAAATAAACACATAAAGGTACAGAAAGATTACCTCAAAAGGCGGAGAATAAGGTGCAATTTCTTCTATTAATTAAGCTCAAATTTGTTTTGTAAATGGCTCAAGAAGAGAGTGCAAGGTGGGGAATATATAGCACGGTAAGGTGATGGTAGATACGCTGAACAGCCCAAAACTTGGGAAATAATTCTCAGGTTGACGCAACTCTCGACCTACTCTCAGCTTGAAATTTGCTTGGGGGGTGTTTGTTTCAAATCCTATAATTTTAGGATATGGATTTCACCATGGGATTTGAAATCCATAGGTTTTTAACGTGGGTTGGGATTTTTAAAATGTTGTTTTTTTCATCAATATTTTGGGATATGTAATCCTATAATTTGTATTTGTTTGTTTCAAACTCAAATTGTAGCATTACAAATATTAGAATTTGAAATCTAGCCTAAATCCTTTCTCAAAGAGGGGATTTCACAAATGCTATAATATATTAGTTTTTTATTATTTGGGAATTCAATATCCCAAAAGTTATTTTGAATCAAACAAAAGGTTATGGAATCCATAAACTCAAAAAACCCATCTTTTCATCCTAAATTTGTAATCCACCATATATCCAGAAAAAAAAAGGCGAAACAAACACCCCCTTGGCCCCCCCACCCACCCACCCACCCACCCACACACACCCCACCCTAATTACGCCTTATACTGGAAGGCATGGTGAATGAAAATGGATTTTTGAACGAAGGCTTGGTGGATGGTTCAAAATAACTTTCAGGTGAAAAAAAAAGAGGATAATAATAACTTTGTTTCTCTCACAAGTTATTACTATCGGAAACAAGAAACGAACAGATAGGGTTTTATGGAATTATTATATTATAGCCATTAGCAGATAGGATCCAACTTGTCCATGGCTTGAGGCCGACCCAGCGTAGTACTTGATGTGGGTGGAACCTTTAGGTCCGCTTCAACCTCATCTTTGGTTAAAAGCCATAATAAGTAAGTGAGGTAGGCTTTGGTTGTTTGAGCCGGTTGTCCCCAATAAAATAATGATAGGGGCACACCTTCTATCACATTTCTAACCATACCACCTCTTTTGCTATAGTATACGTGGCCCACATGAGATTTTAAAATTAAAATCTCATGTAGGCCCTGTGCACTATAGCAAAAGAGGTGGTGTGGTTGAGAGTGTGGTAGAGGGTGTGTCCCTAGTGCCTCTCTCCCCAATAATGTTTTATCATCTACTTGAACTAGTGTGTACCCAGGACAAAGCACGACCCCTTGTTTTTTTAAGCACTACATTTAAAACTTGTTTCCCTCTAAGTTTTAATGCATTTGATTTTATTATTGTATGCTTAAAATTAAAAATTATATCTACTCCTCTATACTTGAAGAAGAATACAAGTTTTAATACATTTGATGTAGAATTCATTTTAATCCTTTATATTTAAAAATGATCCAAGTTTTAATACATTTGATTTAGAAATTAATATCTATATTTAAAAAAGGATCCAAATTTACTGTAGCACAAACAATACTTCAAGTGTAGAGGGCAAGTTTGGCTTATTGTTTATGCTACAATAATTTGCTGTAGCATTACTGTAGCATGAACAATGATTCTTGAATTTTCCTTTAAGTATAGACGTGCACCCCGTGCAAAGCATGGCCCCCCTGTTTTTTAAGCACTACATTTTAAACTTGTTTCCCTCTAAGTTTTAATGCATTCAATTTGATTATTGTATGCTTAAAATTAGAAATTATATCTACTCTTCTATACTTAAAGAAGGATGCAAGTTTTAATATATTTGATGTAGAATTCATATTTTCTCCTTTATTCTTAAAAAAGGATCTAAGTTTTAATACATTTGATTTAAAAATTATGTCTATATTTAAAGAAGGATCCAAATGTTAATATTGTAGTGAAAATATTTCATGTCATGCTACGTTTTTTTTATTGTGGCATAAACACTGCTTTAGCGCAAAGGGCAAATTTTGTTTACTGTTCATGCTACAGTAACTTACTATATCATAAACAGTATTTCTTTCGGTCCTCCTATAAGTATAGAAGAGTAGATTTGAAATCTTTTTATATTCTACTCCCTTATGGATACCTTTACTATAAGGGATTTTTTTTTAGTTTTAAAAGGATTTTTTTTAAAATTAGTGATTGTGGATTTTCAAACGGGCCAGCATGTCAGAGCTAAGGGTGGAAATGAACCAAATAGTTAATAAACATTTCAGGTATATTTGATTTGTTTGATTATCAAATATGCGTTCTTGTTTTTCTATTTTTATAGTAGTATATTGTATCATTTTTTATGTGTATAAATATTGATGTTTATATGTATTATATTAATAATTTATAAACACATATTTCAAATTTAGGGTTTGGACTCATGACTTCATGCTCAAAAAACTTATGACTTAGCAAATGTGCTAATGCGATATTCATGAACTTTTAATGAATACTCGACTAACAAACGAATTAAATTTGAATTCGTCAAAATAATTGAATAGGAATTTGACTGCCATGGTATTCGATTCGATTCGTTCAACCCCTAGTCAGAGCTATACATTTTTGTTTCTTCTTGACAAAAGCAACAACTTGTCGTCATATTTATCATGTCTCTTTCTTATCAAATAAATAGACTTAGATTGTAAAGCATTTGCTTGACAAAGCAAATGATGGGAGTGCTAAACAATTTTGAAGCGGTTTAATGCGAAATTTATGCACGAGAAAATACTTTAAGGGCTTGTTTGGATTTGTAGGGGGTGAAGGGAAGTTAAGAGAATTTGAGTGAAGGGAAGGGAAGGGAAGGGAAGGGAAGGGAGTTCACTTCCCCTTGGTTACACCCCAATTTGGGGGGTAACAAATTTTATACTATTAGGGGGTGAACCAAGGGGAACTAGGGTGAATTAACTTCACCTCCAAGTGTTCCCAAACAAGGTGAATGGAGGTGAATGGTTCCCTTCACCCTCATTCCCCTCAATCCAAACAAGCCCTAATGTAACTGCTGTTCACAATACACACGATGCCACCAAACCAGCATGCTCTCCTGGATCAGTGTGCTACCCATAAGGAACTTGCTTAATGTCCCAATCCAAAAATTATTATTATTTTATTGAAACATTAATGCTATGACATTAGATTGAGGTTGTAATATGAGTTTTGTTATATGGACTCAAAATATAGGACCAGCAGATGGACATGTGATGTGTCCCCCTCTTATTGTATAACGAGGAGGGATATTTTTCACCTATCCCCCTGTTGGTCTCATATTTTGAGTCCTTAGAGAATTTTTTTTATAAATATACAAGACTAATTAATGGAAATAGCTCCACTTATACAATTGCCCGGTAAAATGTTAAATGGGCGTTTTCCGTAATTTAAGCGAGCCTCCTTCAGGCCTTGTCAGAAATTATGAAAAGTAAAAGGGGGGTATCAATAATTTTCCCGGGCTCCCTGATCCCAACTTGCGCTTGAGACCCCAAAGGCGATAACATCCGTCGCCGGTCAGATTAAGAGGCCTCGTCTTCTCCTACCTCGTGATCTCCGTCTCACCCCGACACCAAGAGCCAAAAAAAAAAAAAAAGGATGCCCTAGTTTCGATTCAATGCCTCTCATTCTCATCTAAATTTAATCGAAAAGCATCCAATTTCAAAGAAAATTGCAGTTGAATCCATGTCAATTGCATTCGCTCGGAGCCTACCGACGATTCCTCGTCCCCAAAATCTCTACTCGTTTCCAGTCCCCAGAAACCGACTGCAGATTCTTACTTTCTCTGATTCCCCTCTTTCAGATGCGCGGAGATTCGTGCTCGATGAGCGCCGCTCTTCTCGGTGGCGAATTCGAACCTTTTCATCTGGTAACATCCGAATCAAATTCAATCTCTAGGTTCAATGAGCTAAAATTGTGATCTTTTTCAAGGTCAAAGCATTGACGGGAGTCAACACAGAGAGGCTTCCAGCGAATTGAGCTTGGATTCGATCCTTTCGATGACCGAGATACTGTTCATTATCCCGCCAGCTGTCTACTCGGTTTGGTGTATTGTTGGGTTCTTGATTCCTGGTGCAGTGAAAAGCTTGCAGTCGAGCTCGGGCAACAGGATACTTGTTTGTCAGTTGCTGATGTTGGTGGGCTCGGTGGCGATTGGGAGTTTGATTCGTCGGAGGCAATGGGGGAGGATTTGTAGGAAGGCTGAGACTGGAGTGGGTGTTGATTTGGTTGCGAGGATTGAGAAGGTGGAGGAGGAGCTGAGGAGCTCGGTTACCATTGTTCGGGTCCTCTCGAGGCAGCTCGAGAAGCTTGGAATTAGGTTTAGGGTTACTAGGAAGGCTTTGAAAGAGCCCATTACTGAGGTGATGTTTGCTTTTCTTGCTTCATTCTTGTTAATATTTTGTTTGATGTTCACTCTAACAATGGATTGGCTCTTATCATTCCTAGCAACCCTTGTATTTTTATCTACTAAATAAAAAGTTGGTGCTTTCTTCCATGAAGAAACACTTAAATTCTGAATATTTATCAAAAGCCAGTCCATAAAGTTGGTCATTTCAAGGTAAAAGTTTGTTAAAAAATGTTGCCCTATTTCTAGCACCATGCATTTTACTTACGAAATTAACCGACATCGACCTTCTTAGCCCCGATAGACTCTTAACATAATCGAAGTGAATCATGATTGCTCAGTCACTAGCTAGATGATCTTGATCAATCAATAGTGACTTGATTTTTTTCATTTTTATTTTATCTTTATTTTTTGTTGGTGTTATAGTTATGATTGTTGAGGCCCTTGAACATTCGTTGATTTTTTGTAGTGGAGATTGACAATGGTTGTTGGTAATCAAGTGTCAGTTATAGTCTTATAGATTAACCATGGAGCAGAACAGTATTGGTTACCCTTGGTTCATAAACCCTCCAATCCATGTAATGATGATATCATTTCATTCTCATGTTGTTCGCCTGCTATATATTAATAGTAAATTTCTGACCGCATCACCTCTTATCTTCATTTACTTTTATTTACTTTATGTATTATTCTATAACTTTCTATCTGCAATTTGTCAATCTAGTATCTCATCCTTATTTTCTTTAACATGTTGTTTTGTAGCTGTTTATCTTCTAGATATCAATTTAGCATTAGAAAGCTAATGCGTAGGCAACCTAGTGATACGACGATGTCGACAACAAGAACAACAACAACAACAAATCATTTATCCCAAGACTTAAGGATTAGTTATATGAATTTATTTCTTCCATTCAGCTATTAGGCCCAACCCTGGTGTTTGGTTTTTGTTTAATTTTTTATCAAACAATCGAGTAAAGAACAAATAAAGATATATGGAGTTCATATGAGCAGCTAGATACATTCTGGAGGTTCATATCAGCATCTTATTTTCGTTTATCACAGCTTGTCTACAATGTTAGTGACAGTCCAAGTTTTGATAAATATCAGCATCTTCAAAAAAGTTTAAAAAAAGGGTTCATGGACAAGATTATGTTAGTTGTACTATCTTAAGTGTGGTCTTTTAGACATCATAGTATTTGCTCAAAAACGTTCACCATTATTTGGTGTGCATTTTATATATGTTTGCAGAAATCAGCGGAAGTCGACCTTCTCACGTTTAATGGAGTTAGTACATTGATGATTGATGTTCTAGTTGTCTAAGTTGTGTAGACCACTAGCTATTGTATCTATTGTATCATTTTGGGCAATAGTGACCTGTTCACATATTTCACATGTATGATATGATTATGAATGAATGAAGATTGAGGCGCTAGGAACTTTGTTGTATTTTGTAATTGGGTAGAAATTGGAGTTGGTTATCAGTTCTAGATCAAGAGTAATTCCTCTCCTAGATACCTTTTTCTTACACCTTCCAAAGCTGTGAGAATGACAATCCATTAACTACAGTTCTTGCCATTGTGCATGCTCTTATACCTCTGACAGAAAAACTTTAAGTGCATTGCCTCCCACGATCATTTAGCCTAACTTATTGTTCTGCAACTTTGTATCTGCAATTTGTCGCTTTAGTCACACCCTTCCCATTTAATTTAACATGTAAACATGCAAGTTGCAACTTTCTTGCAACATATAGTTTAGCATTAGAAAGATAATAGGCGACGAACAACAACAAGAAATACTGTATTCATGTTTTTTGTTGCTTATATTTGAATTTTATTCTCCCATTCAGCTCTGTTATGGCCTTGTGACTCATCCCTCTATTATTTCTCTTTAGTCTTTACCATGGCTGGATTGTAGTTTAGTGATAATCCTAGTTATGATTTTCTGGATAGGAATTCACGCTTCCTGAAGAGGAAAAAGAAAAAGAAAAAAAAATTCAAGGGCAACATATTACACGCTGAAATATTCAATCATTACGTGTTGAGTTTGTTTTCGTCGTCTTGTTGGCCTTGTTTGATCTTCCTAAACATTATGACCCTTGTATCTCAAGGACAAAAAGTTTTACTTATAAAGAACCCCAAGCATCATCGTTGTCTTAATTTTTTGCTTCAAGCATCATAGATTTGTCTTGATGGTGAAATTGAAGTGTAATTGATCCCTACAGGCTGCGGCTTTGGCGCGGAAGAACTCAGAGGCTACTCGTGCTCTAGCATTGCAAGAAGACATTCTTGAAAAGGAGCTTGGTGAAATTCAGAAGGTCTTATTGGCAATGCAGGTAGGCCGTCTTACATTTGGGCTTTGTTGTAGCGTCTGGAACAGCAGTTTTTTCATGCCTGCTATTTGCTTTGTGTTCTAGTCCAGACTAGTCATGGAGATGGCCTTTTTTGATTTCTAGTAGGAAGCACACCTTAAGAGGATTGGTGAATATTTATCTATATACTAAAGCTATTGGGGTTGGCACTGTAGCTTGACAGCATTCATTTCTACATCACACCCCAATAGCTTATTGTTAAAAGAGACAATAGGTACTTTTTGTTTACAAACCCAACGTTCAACCCAATTTGTTTATAAGTCAACCACTTCAAAAATTCATCTCTAGTACATAACGCTCCACGGGTTTGAAACTTTTCTCAACTTCGCAACATTAGTTCAATGTAGTTAGAAGTAATAATAAATTAATAGGATTTTTATCTATAAACCCAATAAGCTAACCCAATTTAATTTGAAGTCCACCCACTTGAAAATTTAATCATAAACCTGAAATACATTAACTCCAATAATATAATATAATAATATAATGATGGACCATATAAAGAGTTTTTTTTGCTATAAAGCCAAAATTCCCTAATTTATTTTTAAATTCACTCACTTTATAATCAATCTTTTACCTAAAATACTCTAATGAATTACTTTTAAACTTAATTTATATTTCATTAACTTGTTATATCCTATGTTGCAACCGTAGATTGATTATTTAGCTCCCACCCATTGCAAGGATTTTTTTAGTTATAAATCCAAAGTATTGGATATATTTATTTTTAAACTACACACCTCGAAAATCACTCTTAGAGTCAACAAACTATACTAACCTATTTTTAAGCCCAAATTGGGACAGTTTGTATGTATGGTTTAAGTTATTATATTCCACTTTGGCTTGCTATAGTTCTTTTCTAATAATCTAGGTGTACAGTATTTTAGACCAAATGCTTAAGCATTACTTTAGGCTGTTTTCCATGTTGTTGCAATGTCGTAAGTGGTAGATAAGTTTTTCCCTATAAGTTCAAGGTTTTATGCTCATTTATTTTTAAGTTCACCCACTGTGCAAAGATTTTTTCTAAATCAAAAGTATTCTGGCAGTTTTATATACATGTAAGTTGTTATATTTTATTTTAAAATGTGAAGTTTTATTCTAAGTGGTTAGGTAGAGTAGAGATTCTATCAAAACACCCTATCTAATAGGGTAATCTATACCACTCATGGGTGATTAAATGATTAGTTTATAAATTATGGTTATTCTATTAATGGTGTAAACCACCCCACTTAGGGTGGTTTTTGTAGAAATCCTACTATTTTGATACACCATATATATTTTAAATAAAATACTTAACCGTGTTGTATTTTTGTTTTTTCCCATGCCAATAAGACAGCATCAAAAATATTTTCTTGTGTATAAACTCAAAATTTTAGCTTATTGCCTTTTGAACTTACTCTCTTCCTAAAAGGAGTTTTTATGTATACGCCTAAAATCTTACCTTCATTTATTATTAAAGTCAATCACCTCCAAGATCACTCTTGAGATCCAAACTACTCATCCGAACAAATCTTAAACTCACTTTACATTTTCACCGCTCATCATATGTGAGTATATTTTGTTAAAACATTGTATATTTTCATTCTAAATCCAAAGTCATACTATTTAGTTTTAAACTCGTATATTTTCGTTCTAAATCCAAAGGTACTCTTAAACACAAAATACTCAACATTTTATTTAAATCTATTTTGATTTGATATACATTGTGAGTCATTATATTTTTGTTTAAAGTGGTCAGCTACGGTGTATTTTTTAACTAACTATTTAATCCATAAAGTTTTTTATTTGGTTTTTTTGGCTCTAAGCCCAAAGTTCCCCTCTATTTTTTGACCCCACTCATATTCATAGTAATTTTTCCTAAATGGTTAGGTGTACTATGTAATAAGATGTCTTAACCATTATTTTTTAGCTTTTTCCATGTTAATTTCGCAACATAGTGAATTGTAGATGTGTGTGTGTGTGTGTGTTTTGCTTCATTTATTTTTAAACTCACTTTATAAAATGAATTTTTATCTCCAAACCGAAAGTTTTACCTTCATTTACTTTTAGACCCACACACTTTCTAGATCACCTTGGTTCTAACATACTTGCAAGAAAATTTTTAACTATTGTATGTTAGTAGTTTTGTATCATTGTAAGATGATATATTTTGCTTTAACTTGCTATTTTATTCAAAGTATTAGGTGTACAATATATTTTTAGGTCAAATACTTAAACTATACTTTTTATTGTTTACGCGCAAATTCAGCGGCAACGCACGGTCAATTTTGCTCGTTATTCTTTATAAAGCATAGCAAATGCTCAAATTTCTGGGTCAAAATCTATTTTTAGTTTGTACCTCGAGTGTTATAATGTCATCCTTTTGAGCCATCTTCTTTTCCTCGTGTGAATGCAACTGAGCAGGCATACAATCTAAACAAATACCCTAGTTGCTTCTATCATAATATCAGGAGATATTTTAGCTGTGAGACATGATCACCTGGACACAGTTGAACAATATATGATTCTATGTCAAAAACTCAACAGTTAGTTTAGTATCATCATTTCCCATAATAATTTGTTGATGATGGAACACACTAAACGGAAGATAACAATATGTGACATTCTAAAACTTGTGTCAAGTTCTTGTGCAAGGAAAACGTGGACAAGAGAGGAGCTTCCATAATCCTAGACTAGAAGTGATTTGGTGGTTAGAGAAAATGTACCTAGTAAGTTTTGCACTTTATATGTTGAACCTAGGCACTGACTTCTAAAATTCTCCTGGACCAAGAAACAGTTATAAGAAGGTGAAACCGTGACAGTTAATAGATAAACTGGGAAAACCGATTGTGAGTTTATGTAACTTTAAATTACTTAAATAGTGGAAATTTTATATTATTAAAAATAATATCATTGCAATTTGACTACATTTTGATTATTGTTGCTGATCAATTTCTCAAAAATGTTTATTTGTTGGATGCTGTCAAGTCCTACTATTTTCCGTTTAAATTGGTCAAGCCTCGTGAATGTAGTGGAAAGACTTTCATATGATGTGGTTCACTTAGAGCCTTGTTGACCAAAGCAATTTTAGAAATTGTGCATGATTAATCGCTAAGGAACACACATTCGACACTCTAGATTGGAATCATAATTGGATCCTAATCTAGACAAATGTCAACAACCATTCTTTGTGAACTTTTGCAAAAAAAGAAAGAAAAAACAAATTCGAAGTACTTACTAAAACTTATAGTACATCTGTGTTGAAGTCCAGTTATCTTTATACAAAGGGTTTAAGAAAAATATAAAATACTGTTTACCTACATACAAAAAAGGGGAATTTTTTCTCTCTCTCTCTGTATTTCAAGTTATTTTGATGGAATTATAAAGACTAAAATTCAATTTAATGACTTAGAAAGTGATTCTGACTGATATAAGATCATAAGACAAATTTGACCTGATGTAAGATTATGATGCGCTCCTAACACTGATAGATGAGAACCTGATTGAATACATTGGTGATGAGTTCATAATGTCCATTATGATTCATTTTGCGCGCTTCCAAGTTCCAAAAAATTAAGTACCTGGCAGCTAGATGGACAATTGGATACAACTTACATCCTAACTTGATCTCTTTTGTCTTAGTGGTTCCATGAGACATGTTTTCTATGTCTAATGGTACATTCAATTTCATTTTCTAGTCCTGTGAGCATGCTAAACAAGTACAGTTGTCCTGCATCAGTTCAATATGAAAAATAGAACATTTTGTCCGTTATTGGCCTTCGGTGAATTTTCCCCTTCAATTTAAGTTCTTCGACATGCTGTTCATAGTCGTCTACATTTGTTGATTTTTGTATTCTTATATGTAGTTGAAAGGATAGTGGTCATCCTTTTTCTTTCTTTTTTTTTAAGAAAAAGATAATCATCTTTGACTGCTGAGGGCTGATCACATTATTAAGAGGTAATTCAAGGTGGAGTTTTGCACTAGTTTCTAATTATGTGACATTCACCGTCAGAATAGGTCCAAGTTCAACTGTACAAAACATTTACATTTAACCTGTGCTGGGTAGAAGAAAGGTTGTAGGTTGAGCACTGAGAGCTTGTATTGTCTATTATCCTGTAAGACGAAAATAATTCTTGGTTTCGGGCGTGTATGCACTTCAATCTTCAATCTTTGGTCGATCAGCATCCTCACTAACGTCAACTATGCTCTACCAAACAACAAGGGATTAGCATAACTCAAAGTAAGAGACAGCTCGATGAAATAGTTGACTGAGTTAGTAATAACTGGTTGCTAACCTGAAATCAGCCTTCGGTGGAAATTGAGAGCCAAGGTGAAAACTTGGGCTGTTTAGTTGTTAGGAATGGAGTTATATCAGCTTTGGCTGCATGGGAGGATCATTTCCTTTATTTATTTCTGACCAACCAAATCATGAACAAGTCTACATATCACAAAAGGTAGCATGTTCCTGCAGCAAATATTGTAGCATTTTTAGCAACTAATTCCTCGTTAACAAGGGCAGCATCCATAAATGAAAAGCAAACCCCTCATCATTTGCAACTTTTGCCTTCAATTTCCCTAATTGTTTCATAACTAGATGGTAATATTTTGCCTTTAAAATCTCCTTTTCAGTTGGCCCTGGCAGTGGGTATTTTAAGTTGACAATCTTTGCTTAGCTTTTGTATTTGTATTGTATCCATGCTTGGGTATCTCTGCAGGAACAACAGCAGAAGCAGCTGGAGTTGATCCTTGCGATTGGGAAAGCAGGCAGACTGTTTGAAAGCAAGCGGGATGCTTCTTCTACAGCAGAGCAAGGTACAGTTAACAGCCATAATCCAGTAACAAATCCAATTACTGATAAGAAAACGAGCAAGCAACTGGAAATCCAAACGGGAACCTAGGCAGAGCCAATGACGACGATAGACGATAGATCTTTGAGATGCTCTCGATCTTCACTCTTAATTTAAAAGGTCCCCATCTCAGCCATTTAGATACGGGGTTGGATTCGGTACGGTACATTATGGAGATGTCGCAGAGAATACTTATACGTGGATGCTTAGTCTGCAAATATAATCTTTGGAGAGATTTAACGGAGGCGGTGTAGCTGTTAAGGAGCCTTGATTACTTGGTTCTACCTGTAATGAACTATCCAATAGAGGTAAAAGGGCATGATTTCTCTACGAGGCAGTTTTCTGCCTTTTTATCTAAGGATGTCAGTTCTATTTGCCAGCGATTCGTTCCAGAGTTGGAAGTAAGCTAAGGAAACAAACATGTATAAGGAATGAACACTTGAAGAGAGTTTATTTCCTGTTCTCTGTTGATTAGTATGCTTATCAAGTTTTTGCTGTGGAAGTAATATTCTTTTCAGGAGACTGCAGGAATGATGATGGTCTCCTTTCAGAAATTGGTGAAATCGTTTTTCTCAATAGGTTCTGAAATTGGGCTGAGGGTGAATGTTGCGGAAGTAATTGCTTTTTGTGGTTAACTTACATTTTTTCAAAAAATTTTCTCCCTTAACAAGTAGTGGGAAACTCGAGGGGAATTTTTTTTTATGCGCAAACCATGTTATGATCTATTAATTACTAATCGTTCACATCTACCAGATGAACGATTCCAAATACCTAATAATGTGAAGTAACCGAGTCACATCCTTGGATGCAGATGACGCAACACGTTTCTTGAGGGCAACGCATTTAATGAAATTATGGAATCTTCTAGGACATGAGATTCTCAGAAGAAAATGACGGATGATTTAATTACAAATTGCTAGGATTTTCACAATTTTTGCATATTGAAAATTTGCGAAGATTTTTCATTTGACTAGTTAAATTTTGTCCAAACAAGGTATTAAGGGTAGCCATGACTTGGTCGTTGGCCAAACTTGGTCAAAATGATAAGCAGATAGTGCGTCCTAAAATTCGTCACCTACTCCCGCACCTACTGATTTCAGGAAAAAAGAATCCACAGAGTTCTTTCTGTAGGATGCGGTGAGCTTAAAAAAAAAAAAGAGGGTGGCACCTGACCTATCACAACGATCACTATTATTATCTACTACGACCGTCAATATCCGATAGGAGATGTCTACATTTATAGGAGTAAGAATTCTATCAGCACCCGCATATGTGCAAGGTTCTAAGCTATACATAGGAGCAAGCAATTATCCAAATTGCCTCCTGTTTAAATATCAATGGCTCAGATTGCTTGCATCATGCGATGCGTATTGATAGGATCAGAACTCCAACATTAATGGTTGGGCGCAGAGTCACGTCTTCACGTTGCGAAAGCGATATAACCCGAGAGAGAGACATGACTTTTATTTTCATAAAAGCTCAAGCTAACCTTTATATTCCCGTTTCACAAAGGAAACAAGAATAGAAGTGAAATATCTCAACAAAGTGAGATATACACTCTTCCTCTCGTCAGTTCTAGGACTGAATTGTCGAGGGAACCGACAAGCAATAGCCAACACCCAGACAATAGTAAAGAAACGAGATTTACGTGATTCGACAAACTTGCCTACGTCCACGGGAGGGGTGAGGGGAGATTCCACTATGAGGAGAACACCGATGACTTGTATAATCCACAAGCTCGTCTCAAAAGAAGAAGATTTGATTTTTACCCAAAAAATTGACCTCTCTCTTGTAAAATCTCTCCAAGCTCTCTCCTCAAGATCTTTCTTTTCTAGCTGCCAAAAATCCTTGTTTTCTTCTCTGCAGCCGAAAAACAAAACCGTCTGTCGTTTTTTATCAAAACCCGTGTAGCTAAAAAAACCCTAGCTTCGGGTATTTATAGAAGAGCATAAATTTCTTGGGTGTGCTGCACCCGCACCTGGGCTTGCCGCTTGCTGCACTATGCTCATGGGTGTGGCCTCCACGTTCACAATTCTCCATCTCGTACATCATTTGATAAACCTTAAATTTTAGAACAACACCAGAAGAACACCGCGAACATCACCAGAGATAGATCCGAAACACTAAATCAGGCCAAACCAGGTCAAACCCGTTGCGCTACTTTACCGCGGCTACCTACGTACCCTCCATCGGGATCAAGCTAACCGTAGTTCAGGATTTGTTCTCCATATAGTCTCCACCTCACCCCATCACCGCCCCGCAGGGCCAAGCCCTATTGGGCAGATCAACACAGGCTGATATAAAGCAAGTCCAAGCAATACTTAAACTTGCTACCCGTAACCACCTTGGTTAACATGTCCGCGTGATTCTCATTCGTATGCACCTTCATGAGAGAGATATCGCCTTTCTCTATGACATCCCGCACGAAATGATACCTGACATCGATATGCTTGGTACGAGCATGATGAACTTAATTGTTCGCCAAGTGAATCACACTTTGACTGTCTCACCACAAGTTCACGTTTTCCTGCTCAATCCCCAAATCGTCTTGAAGACCCCACAACCATAATGTTTCCTTCACTCCCTCCGCCATGGCCATGTACTCGGCCTCTGTAGTAGAAAGTGTCACTATAGGCTGCAACATTGATCGCCAACTAACTGGAGCACCATGTATTCTGAACACATAACCAATAGTAGATTGTCGTCTGTCTAGATCGCCCGCATAATCTGAGTCAACAAACCCATCAATCTGACATGTATCTCCATCAAAGCATAGGCCCGTATCAGCGGTACCCTTTAAGTACCTCAAGACCCACTTCATCACTTCCCAATGCGCCTTTCCCGGATTCGCCATGAATCTACTGACGACACTGACCGGCTATGAAATATCTGGGCGTGTACACACTATTGCGCACATCAAGCTGCCAACTGTACTAGCATAAGGAACACGCTCCATGTGTGTCTTCTTTTCCGTTGTAGTGAAAGATTGTTTACCTAAAAGCCTGAAGTGTGAAGCCAATGAAGTCACCACCGACTTAGCACTTTGCATCTCGAACCTTGCGATAACCGGCTCTATATAGCCCTTCTGACTCAAGAACAATCGCCGATTCGTCCGCTCTCTTCTAATCTCCATACCCAGTATTTCCCTTGCAGCACTCATGTCCTTCATCTCAAACTCTTTATCAAGTTGAGATTTTAGCCTATCTATCTCCACCTTACTCTTAGAAGCAATAAGCATGTTACCCACATACAAAAGAAGATAGATATAATCACCTCTACGAAGCTTCCTAATGTAAACACAACAATCATAATCACGCTGGAAAAACCCATGCTTTAATATGAAAGAGTCAAATCACTTGTACCACTACCGAGGAGATTACTTCAGTCCATAGAGTGACTTCCTCAAGCGACATACATGATGCTCCTTATCCTCAACCTTGTAGCCCCCAGGTTGATGCATATAGATCTCTTCATCCAAGTCTCCGTGCAAGAAGGCCGTCTTTACATCGAGTTATTCCAGCTCAAGATCACCATGAGCAACAATACTCAATAGCATCCGAATAGAAGTGTGCTGCATCACCGGAGAAAATATATCATTGTAATCCACACCCTTTCTTTGTGCAAACCCTTTAGCCACTAGTCTCGTCTTGTACCTTGTACCACCGAGTTCTAAAGGATCTTCTTTTCTCTTAGGGGGGGTTATTCGTTGGTGTAATTTGGTGTAATTTGGGGTAAATTGTTCCAATGGGGTAATTTTACCCAATGGGATAATTGAATGGGATAAAGTGGGGTAAAATGGGGTAATGGGACAATTTGAGTGGGACAATTTTAGTATGACATCTTTTTATAATATTATATTTATAGCTCAATTAAATTCAAGTTTAACTTGATATAACATCAAATGATTAAATAAATTCAGTCCTCAAGAACATGTAATATTCTAATTTCACATAATTAACTAGATAATGTTGCACTAAACAAAACATCCAGAATTTTCAAACAACAACAAGCAGCAACAAAACATCCAGAATTTTCAAACAGCAACAAGCAGCAACAAGCAACAATCCATCCCCTATACGACATTTCTCTCTTTTATAATTAATGCTCGTTATTTTAAAAATTTATCCATTATACGCACTTCTTCATTCAAAAGTTTGTGCTTGGAGAAGTTTGGCAACAGACACAAATTCAAGGAGCTTCTCATGGCCGAAAATGGAAGTTAACCACGCTACCATTCAAGGTCACTCTCAAAAATTCTTCTTGATATGTTGCGTTCCATGGAAACAAGCCAAACATAAATATAAAAGACATAACATAAAAGCCTCCCCAAATCTTGCATAGCTCTACACCATACACACTTATAATTGCACAGATGAACTTATACACCATACTTCAACAAGAAACATGTCAACAAACGCCACTGGTCTTCTTCCTGTCAACCACTCTCCTCCAACACTTTGCCCTCTTCTCTGATCCACCATCATCGGCCTGTACTCCTTCTGCATCGACCAAGACCTTCCTGAGGTCGGAGACAAAATAAAGGGCGAGTTCGTCGAGGCCGATTTTGGCGGAGGAGCAGGCGCTCGAGCTTGATTCCGGCGACGGAGCTCGATTTTGGTGACGGAGCTCGAGCTCGATTTTGGCGGAGGAACGGGCGCTCGAGATCGACTCCGGCGACGGAGGTCGATTTTGGCGACGGAGGTCAAGCTCGATTTTGGCGGAGGAGCGACGATTTAGGGGTAATTTCGTTCCGCTCTCTTGTTCTAGAAATCAAAATGGGGTAATTTTGAGGGTTAGGTTGAGTTATCATTATATAGGTGGTGTAATTTTAGGGGAAGTGGGGTATTTGTCCCCCAATTGTCTCAACAAACCAATAACACCATAATAGATACTCCAGTTCCAATTACACCAATGAATAACACCAAACACTGGTGTTCCAAAAATTATCCCATTATCCCATTTTTTACACCAATGAATAACCCCCCCTTATACACCCACTTACAACCAATAGTTTTTCTTCCTACGAGCAATGAGACCACCTCCTATGTTTGGTTCTTTCGAAGAGATTCCATCTTCTCCTCCATCGCAGCCAACTAACTCTCACTATTCTTTTCCCGAATAACTTCCTTGAAGGAGAGTGACTCATCTTCCTTCACCGAGAGTGCGTATTCTATCAAATTAACCTGCCCATAGTGCTTCAGGGATTGATCAGCCCCCAGCTTCAGTATCTGCTTGTATGCTCGCCTTGGCCTAGTGAAAGTCAAACTATCCTCGAGCTGTTGTTGTTGCATTGCTTGTGTATTCTCCTGCTGAACCTTCTCATGCTCAAGCTCATCATCTACCTAATTTTCTACTTGAACATGACTAGAACCTAGTTGGTCTTTAGGTTCTATCTCAATAACCTGTGACTTTGAAGTCCCAACAGTCCCAACATTATCATCCTTAGGCGCCTTAGCAATCATGGATTTCTCATCAAAGCTAACATCCCTACCGATCACGAACTTTGAATCTTCTGTACACCAAAGATGGTAGCCTTTTACACCATTTGCATATCCCAAGAATATAGTCTTCTTGGCCCTCACGTCAAGGTTTCCCTCATTAAGGTGATAATAGGCGGTACACCTAAAAATTCGGAGCCTCTCATAATCTGCATGCTCCTCTGGTCATATCCTATAGAGTGTATCACCATCCAATGTAGAATATAGAGAATGGTTCATAATATAACAAGTTGTAGCCACCGCTTCTGCCCATCATTCCTTACCCAATCCAGCATAAGATTGCATACTCATTGCTTTTTTTCGTAATGTTCGGTTCAACCTCTCCGCGACCCTATTTTGCTGTGGTGTAGATCTGACTGTCCAATGTCTAGCAATGCCCTCCTGATTATAGAATTCCTTGAAAGCACCATGTGTATATTCTGTACCGTTGTCAGATCTTAGTATCTTTAATTTCTTCTCTACCCTATTCTCAACCATTATCTTCCACTTCTTGAATGTCTCGAACACCTTGTTCTTATATTTTAGAAAATAAATCCAAGCATACCTCGAATAATCATCTATGAATGAGACGAAATATTTGGAACCCTCTTTGGAAGTTGTTTGAGCCGGACCCTAAACATCTGTGTGTACATGATCTAGTATCCCCCTGCTCTTAGACTTGCTTCTCAAAAACTGGATCCTGTGCGTCTTTCCGTACACACAACCCTCGTAAAAATCCATGTAAGATTTCTTCAGATTCTTCAGCAGGCCCTCCTTACCAAGCAGAACTAAACCCTTCTCTAATATGTGCCCAAACCGCCTATGTCATAACCGCGTGTGTTCACATAGGTCTCCACCACTTCCTTCAGTTCCAACCACTGCATCTCCCGTCACCGTCATACTTGAGAGAGTATATAAATTACCGTGATGAACACCCTTCATCACTATAAGGGAACCCCGAACAACCTTTTTCACTCTATTCTCTGTAACAATCCTGTGACCACCGGAGTCCAATGCGCCAACTGAGATAAGATTCTTCCGCAAGTCAGGAACGTGCCTCACATCCGTCAAGATTCGGACCACTCCATAATGCATATTGATCTTGATATTACCTAGCCCCACCATTTTACATGCATGGTTGTTCCCCATTAATATGGTTCAACCATCAATGTTTCTGTAGGTAGTAAACCGCTTTCTATTTGGGCATATGTGGTAAGAGCAACCTGAATCAAGAATCCACTTCCTAGAGATATCTTCGCCACCCGTGACGACATAGCATTCCTTCTCGTTCCCTTCCTCTGAAACATAGCTTGCTTCTTTCTTACCTTCTCTTCTCTCAGTCTTGTTGTTCTTCTTTGCACCTACTCTCTTATTTGGACAGTCGACCTTAAATACCCAACTTTATCGTATTTGAAACACGGTCTTCCCGCAAGATGTCTTGATTTAAATCTAGACTTTCCTTCCTTGCTTTTTCCTTGCTCATTGCTCCTTCCTCTAGCAAACAATCTCTGTGCTTGTTCTTTGCTACCACCGGTAGTCATGTCACTGATTATAATCTTCCAAAGGCCATCTGCTAGAAGTACCGTTCTAGTCTCATCCATCGTTAAATTGTCTCCCACAAGCATCAGTGTTTGCACCAGGTTCTCATAAGACTTCAGCAGAGATAGAAGTAGTAGAAGCGCCTGATCCTCGTCTTCAACTGTCACGTCTATGTCCTTTAAGTCTGATATGATCCTATCAAACTTGTTGAAATATTCCCGGATTGATGAGCCATCCTCCATCTGTAAGTATACAATTTGGATTTTAAATAGATCTGGTTCATTAGACTCTTCGTCATGAAGGTGCTCTCTAACTTCGACCACACGCCCGTAACCATTTCCTCTCCATCTACCAAGAAAGCTACATCTCTCTCAAGGCATAGGATAATCGACGTCCGTGCTTCCGGATCTAGCTCCTCCCAATCCTCATCAGATATATCCTTGTGTTTCTTCTCCTTTCCAGCTAAAACCTTGTGCAATTTCTACAAAATCAACGAGTTTTCATCTGTATCCTCTAATAGGAAAAAATCATTATTCCCATTGAACTTTTTGATCTTGTACTTTCCAACTTTAACTGATTTGCTAGTTGGCGCTATCCTCCGCTTGTATTAATAAATCCATTTCTTTTAGGAATTCCAACAAATACCTTGTGTTCACCACACAATAATCAAGCACCACCTCAGATTAGAAATTTTACCACCTCCAATCTGAATAAAAGGCTCTAATACCAATTGTTGGACGTAAAGTCATGCCCTCACGTCGCGGAAGCGATATAACCTGAGAGAGAGCCCTGACTTTTAATTTCACAAAAGCTCAAGCCAATCTCTATATTCCCGTTTCATAAAGAAAACAAGAATAAAAGTAAAATATCTCAACAAAGTAAGATATACACTCTTCCTCTCATTAGTTCTAGGACTGAATTGTCGAGGGAACTTACAAGCAATAGCCAACACCCAGAAAATAGTAAAGACACGAGATTTACGTGATTTGGCAAACTTGCCTACGTCCACGGGAGGATGAGGGGAGATTCCACGATGAGAAGAACACCGACGACTTGTACAATCCACAAGCTCGTCACAAAAGAAGAAGATTTGATTTTTACCCAAAAGAAATTGATCTCTCTCTTGTAAAATCTCTCCAAGCTCTCTCCTCAAGATATATCTTTTCTAGCCTCCAAAAATCATTGTTTTCTTCTTTGCAGCCGAAAAACAAAACCCTCAGTCGTTTTTTTATCAAAACCCATGTAGCCACAAAAACCTAGCTTCGGGTATTTATAGGAGAGCATGAAATTTCATGGGTGGGCTGCACCCGCACCTGGGCTTGCCGCTTGCTGCTTCGCTGGGGGCGTGCTCGTGGGTGTGGCCCCCACGTTCATAGATGGGGATCAGAACTCCAACATTAATGGTGATACCCAAT
>BQKN01000245.1:115303-127966 GCA_022839385.1 Asparagus kiusianus
GTGAAAAGACTTAATTCATTTACAGATAGATATTTAACAAAGCTCCTAATAGAGGACGAATTGGCAAAAACAATGAACATTTTAGTGACTTTTTGGGGAATACTAAGATTTGAGGAATTTTTTGCAAGAAAAGTTGATTTTAGCGATTAGCCTATTTTTTTTTAAAGAAAGCAGTTGAGAGTGGATGCCTTCACTTTTCCTTAGCACACAAACAAATTGGGTTATTTCAATATTAGCCCCTCATATCTTCAATAATTCCAAATTAGTCCCCCCAGGTCATAGAAATCGCCATTAGGTCCCTCAAATCATCACATTGCTTACAATTGGGTCCCCCTAGTTAACATTAGTCTAGAGCTGAAGAAATATTCCTTTAAATCTAACTTTTAGTGCTGATTTTCCTATTGTTATAATCGTTTTAGTGCTAAAAAGTAACCCCCAATCAATAACAGACATGTGTCTCATATTATGCGTAATCGAGCTGGCTCTTCACTTCAAGATAACCAATGGCCCAACTCAGACGACTCGACACGCCGACATCTCACGAGGGCGATTCAAAAAGTGTGACATGTCGACACCTAGCTAGGTTGATTTTTTGATCAACCTACTTGACCGACCATTCAGCTGATATCTCCCGAAGGCGACTCAAAAGGCGGTACTTCTCGATCTTCCACGGAACGAGTAAAAAGGCGATGACTACCTCGAGTCTCGAGGCCCCTCTCGCGCTCTGACGGCTGATCAGCTCACAATAAATACCATTAAATGCATAATGGGCATCATTATTTCTCTACCCCTAATCATCTTTATGACACATTGGACCACGTCATCACCGCATGCCCCCAATCACTTTACATTAAATGCCGAAGTGACCTCTCACTCACTCGTCGACCGACATTTGTAAAGTGGATGCTGACTTGGCCACTAGCCCATACTCGGTCGGAGTAACCATTCTACCTCTCTACTACCACTATAAATATGGTTACTGTTTTCGGCATAAAGGTAAGATCTTGATCTCTACCCACAGTGCTTAAGAACTTCTAAAGTTTATTTACTTCTCCACTCAAGCAAATTACTGACTTGATCATCGAAGGAACAACCGGAGAACCCAACTCTGCCTTCTTACGATTTTCTACCTGTGCAAGGAAGAACAACATACCTAAGAATTGAACATTCAGAGGGTTAGAGGACCTCCGTCACCAGATCACTTCTCTCATTGACTGTTTGATAGTAGCCATCAACACCTGTTATATCCTAAAGTTTTAACGTTATGAAGCTGGATACATTTAGAAGCCAACCCATTTAGACTCCTTTGACCCTTTAAGAGCAACACAACCCAACTCATTAAAAACTTTTTTTTTCTCCAATGGCTCTCTTCTTCACTCTAACATATTTTAACGGCTCTTACCCCTCTCAACCCTATAAAAGCTTTAACTTAAGGGCACTATTATAATTAACCATGTGGGGTTTTAAGGATTAACGTAACCGCACTTACCCAAATAGATGTTGACTTAGACAGAGGGATCTAATTGTAAGCAATGTCATGATTTGAGGGACCTAATAGGAATTTCCATGATTTGAGGGACTAATTTAGAAACAATGAAGATTTGACGGGTTAATATTGTAATAACTCAAAAGTAGTTGTTCCGAATATAATTTGGTTGACTCCCCTCACGTGTTGGTATATGTTTCAAATTTGTGATCTTTCCATCGCAAAATCACATATGTTATCAATCTTTTGAAATTACCCAAAGGCTAAATAGCACTTTAGTATCCTATTGTTTCACCCCGGTTGACACTTAAATATTCTAAATTATAAAAAGTAACCGTTTGGTGTCCTAAGTTGGAAAATAAAGTACTTTTAATACCTCAAGTTGTAAAAAAATAACACTTAAATACCCTACCGTTTCACCACCTTTACAAAAAGTACTATCACGCTAATTTTTTGTAAATTAGAATATTAATAAAGTGCTACTTTTTATAACTTAAGGTATTCGAGCTGTAATGTTGGTGAAACAATATGGTATTTAAGTATCATTTAGCCATTATTCAACATGCATATATTTTAGAGGAAATATTCAACATGTATATAGTCCATGTAAATCTTTGTCGCTGCCAAAAATTTAGTGATTTATTAAGACCATCAAATATGTTAAACTAATCGTGTTAGGGACACGGTTCATAATGTTCAGTTATGATGGGGGAAAAACACTAGTTCAAGTGAACGGAAATTTTCCAGCGACAAGAATCTTTCATAAGATTTTAATCCAACGAATCAAAAGTAAATAAACTTTCTTTATTAAACAATATTAAATAGGTATTTTGCTCTGAGGATCAAAGTCCTCCTCCGGGTCCATCGAAGGTTGAGTGAGTTTGTTCTCCACTCATCAGTCCCATGTTCGAATACTCCATAGATTTTATTGAAATCAGGATGAATTTGAGATGAGATCCAATTGTTGGAAACATAACAAACAACTCAGCGGAAATAACATATCATGACTATTAATCAAATTTAATTAAAAACTAGAAGAATACTTGAAACACTTTCCGAATTTCTACAATAATCTATCCCGAGATTAATCCGAAATAGCTTCCCCAAGAAAAAAATCCTCCAATTGGAATCCACCTGTTACCGAAGAAGAGCAATACTGAGAGATATGTTCTCAAAGTTCTATTTCTATTCTATTCTTCATATTATCTTCATAATATTTTCTGTATCTTCATAAGGCTACATATGAACTCTATATATAGGATTAGCCTAGTCTTAGAGATTTTAATTTTAAACAATTTAGATTGTTCAAAAACTCTATCCATAACAATTAAGGATAGAAATAGATTTGCATTGTATGTAAACCACTTCTAATAACATTAGTGAGGACAATAAGGTCTCATATTGAGAACCAATTATTTATCAAATTAATAATTTTAATTTAACAATCAAATCCCTATCCGACCAACTGTTCATAGGAGCTCTTTCATAATATAGGATTAATTATTAATAAATAATATCTTACATTGAGTCCCCTCTAATATCATTTATTTTAGGCAACTCTTTTAAGCAGGACAACTCATATATTTACTCATGCCTAAATTGCAATTCTTATGAACATAAATTAAAATTATTTTAAAACATTAAAATATTTTATTTTTATAAAAAAGTAAATTAAAAAAATATTTTTAAAATCACCTGTCGGCAGGAATTTAATAACTTCATGGGAATGTATAATAAATTCACTCATCATAATGAGCATACTGGATCCTATCTAGATATCCATCATTTCTCTAAATGAAATTTAGCAATCTAACGTTTTAGGTTGTGTAGTTCTTGCTAAACAAGCTTAACCATCACATTAAAGTATACTAAATTATCAAATAAAAAATAACAATATCATCAAGTCAAAAGGATCATGTAACAATCTGAAATCTTCATCTCCTAGATGACTCGTCCTAGAGAATTCAAATATGGTCTAGTGCTACACACATCACATTGCGTGCTTATGACATACACCCGTAGAATCCTCATTCCTGGCGGTTGAGACCACCACATCTCACATATCAGTATCATGCATAATAACATGTTATAACAAAGTTATTGTTTGTTGGGAAAATTGAAAGAAGAAAATGGAGAATTAAATTTGTATTATTCTCTCTAACAGACTTAGAAAAAGAATGAATTATAATTCTTTTAATGCAAATTTATCTCTAACTGGCTTAGAAAAAGAAATTACAATTTTCTCGATCGGTTTCCCGATTTACAAAAGAGAGAAGAATCGACGGAGACCATTCCGTTTGTTTAACATGAGTTCTTCTTGGTGTCGATGGAATGTCTCCATCGAGGTTTCGTGTCGAGTTTGCTTTCTGTTGACGATCCGAACGCTTCACCTCGTGGAACACGATATCTTTCTCTTGGTTAACATTGAGGAGAACTTACGTGGCAAGTTTGAAAATAACTTTAATAACTCAGTGTGAGTTTAAACTCTGTTAAAAGAGTTGATTTGAACCGAAAATCGGTTTATAACTCTTAACGAGTTAATGAACTCACAACAAGTTGCCAAACTCTATAAAAGAGTTGAATTGATTTAACCGAAAACCAGTTTATAACCAAGATCTTACTCTAAAGCTTCAGAATCTCCAAGGATGGTCGCTCAAGATTGCCGAAGCTCCAAGATAACCGAAGATCTCAAAAATCCTCTACCAAAGCCCCTCTTTTCAAGATCGCCTCCTTTCCCCCAGCTCCGATCATCTCTTTTTTTCTTTTTTTAGATCTAGCGGTGACCATCATCGGTGTTTGATGAGGATCAGCTATCTGCGGTAATTTTTAGACAGACTACATGTATCCTTTACTAGTTATAGATTAAGCACAAATTTAAAATTTTTTTAAGTGAGACCATATCTCCAAGCAAGTGACCATCACAGTGCATGATCTAATAAAATAACTTCTAATGGCATATAATAATTATATAAATAATATCCAAATTATATGTGCAATAATTGAATTTATTAACAATATTACAATATTATTACATAATTTGTATCGGATGCTCAAGAACAAATTATTATTACTATTCCAACACAACTCCTAATAAGCACTAGACCATTTTTTTTAATTAAGAAAAGAGCATAAAAGCTACATACATCTCTAATACTTTTTGACAGTCCTTAAACCTCAATTTAATACCGGAATATTATTCCAAGTGTATTTTAGC
Organism: Asparagus kiusianus; assembly: GCA_022839385.1. Lineage (NCBI taxonomy): Eukaryota > Viridiplantae > Streptophyta > Magnoliopsida > Asparagales > Asparagaceae > Asparagus > Asparagus kiusianus. Next base: position 120,004 of record BQKN01000245.1, read on the forward strand.
CTCTTTCCGGTTCCGCACTCCACATCGAACAAATTAATCGTAGAGAGTCTCTTACCTTTTTATTCCGTTTTTTTTTTTTTTGAGTTAAATATGTTCAACAAAACAGATGACAGAAAAATAAATAAATGTTGGAATTGGAATAGATCGGATAGCAGATCATAAATAATAATAGTAATAATCATTTGCGTTTAAAAAATCGATCTGCAAAATGTAAATAGTCGATTGATATGTAGTTTATATTGTTAAGACATAAATATGCACCAGCCTTTACTATGAAAGTTTCGACAGTGGAAGGTTTTATTTTCTACTGAAATTAACGAGCTTTCTTCTTTTTTTTTCCCTTTCCCTTGTTTTAATAGAAAATGTCTTTCGCCTACGTTATATTATATAGTATTCTCTCATGTGTTATCTAAACTGTTTGAAAGCCTGTTGTCTCGGATATTTTATAGTTAAAGTGATAAACATTAGAATTACCTTTTTATTTTCTTGGCTATAATAGACAAAAAGATTATACTAATATATTTCGAAGTAAAAATTCTATACGCCTCAGAATATCCTCACCCTCGGGGATGGTTCTTGTAAAATTTATATTCTATATTAAAGGTGTAAACCAGTCTCCTATAATATTGAATTGTAATTCCTAAAGTGCAGATCACCTTTTTCTATTAGGTATTCTGATAGAATCCTTATTCCTTCCCCGTAGGGGATGGTTCTGATAGGATTTTCTTTCTATTAATGATGTAAACCAACCTACTCATATAGGCGATGATTCTAAAAGGATTTCTATTGTAAATTTTGAATATATATACATAGTGATTTCTATAAGGCAAAATTGTAGAAAAAAGCCATATAGTTTCACCAACCTTGCAAATAAGTGACCTTGTTTTAAAATCGAGCAAATAAATGCCTGGATATTTTCAGACCCTACAGATAATACCCGAAGTTTTAAAACCGTGCAGTTAAATACCCTAAAGTTTTTAAAATGTTGAAAATTGATACCATCCGTTAGTTAGCCGTTAGAATATTCTTGAATTATACCCATCCGAGCTGTCGCGTGACATTTTACTACAGTTTTATACCCCTAATAAAGGTCATCCAAATTACAATACAACCATCCTTCGCCTATATTAACGAAGGAAAACAATGGGGCCATTTACTTGCTCAACTATAAAATGTGGACCGCTTATTTGCGAAGTTGGTGAAGCTACACGGTACCTTTTTGCAATTTAGCCTTTCTATATAATTTATTTAAAAAAAGTTCCCCATAAGATAGAAATATCTCCCGCAGTGCGCAATGCACTATTAAAAAAAAGAGAAAAGAAAAAGAAAAAGAAAAATCAAATAGTTCATTCATTGCCTAACTGCTTTCGAATTCAAGTGTTACCACCACCAACCCATTCTCAACAAATACAATGATATAAACGCTCACTCCACGCGACAAATTACGATTTCCCCCCTCTTCCAATAAACAAATGTCTAAATTAACAAAATGCAACCCCCTTCCTTTCTCCCACCAACCCAAATTCATCCTCTTCAACTACTCTCCCTTTTTACCAACCCCCTTCTCCCTCCCCCCCCACGCCCCCACCCCCTCTATATAAACCCCCCCTCCATTTCCCTCTCCACCTTAAAGCCATTAATCGAAGCCCTAAAAAAAAGCCCAGTTTTTTTAATTCCCAGATCAAGAAATAAAAAACAGCAATGGCTCTCTCGATGACCTCCTCCTCTCCTCTCCCGACAAAATCCCTCCTAAATCAAGAAACCAGGCTCCCCTCCTCCTCCTCCCCCGCCATTCCCCTCCGCCGCCGCTGCTCCGTCCGCCCAATCTCCGCCGTCCACTCGGCGGAGCAGTCTCCGGCGGCGGCTCAACCTCCGGCAGCGCCAGCTCCGGCGAAACCTGGCAGGTGGGATCTCAACAGCTGGAGGTCCAAGAAGGCTCTCCAGCTGCCGGAGTACCCCGATGCGGCGAAGCTCGAGGAGGTGCTGGAGACGATCGAGAGCTTTCCCCCGATCGTGTTCGCCGGCGAGGCGAGGCATTTGGAGGAGAAGCTGGGGGAGGCGGCGATGGGGAGGGCGTTCTTGCTGCAGGGAGGAGATTGTGCTGAGAGCTTCAAGGAGTTCAATGCGAATAATATTAGGGATACGTTCAGGATCCTGCTTCAGATGGGGGCTGTGCTTATGTTCGGTGGCCAGATGCCTGTGATCAAGGTGAGTGTTTTGTGTGAAAGGAATGAAAATTTGAATTTTTTCGATGCTGCATGCATAAAGTTGTCATCTTTTTGGAAGTTTGCAGAACTATGGTAAAATAAAATAAACATCTGATGTAACTTTGCCCTGGTTTTCCCCCCCGCCCCTTCTAAACGACCATGAGCTTTTTTGTTTAGAGAAATACCAGAAACTTACATGTTCCCCCCATAGACTACCTTGTTTTGCAAAGGCTCACCACTATAGTTACACAAATTAAATCATGTCATTTTCAAAACACCTTAAGGTTCATGGTGTTCTGGAAACATGACCTTTGGTAAAAGGTTGCACCTTTGGTAAAAGTTGGCACCTTTGGCAAAAGTTGGCTCCATGTACCCTGGTTTTGTAATTTTGTGCGAGGACTTGGATTTTGTTAACTAGAGAAACATTGCTGTCACCTGGTACTAGCATGTTAGTTCACACTACACACGTCTAAAATCAGGAACATGTATTTTCGGGTTAATAATCACAGATATGATTAACAAAACAATATTTTTCATTTATTCTTTATTAAAACTTCAATGGTGGGTTCTTCATATTTGAAAAGGAGAGTCCAAGCATATGATAGAAATTTAGTAAATAACAAATGAAAAGTTTTCTAAACAAGCAAAAAAAAAAAAAAGTAAATCTTAGTTGATTAATTTCTAAATTTGTTTTGTTCTAGGTGGGGAGAATGGCAGGACAGTTTGCAAAGCCAAGGTCAGACCCATTCGAGGTGAAGGATGGAGTCAAGTTACCAAGCTACCGAGGGGACAACGTGAATGGGGATGCCTTTAATGAGAAATCGAGGGTTCCAGACCCTGAGAGAATGATCAGGGCGTACTGCCAGTCTGCTGCGACCCTCAACCTCCTCCGTGCCTTTGCCACTGGTGGATATGCTGCCATGCAGAGGGTCACCCAGTGGAACCTTGACTTTACTGAGCACAGCGAGCAGGGTGACAGGTAATACAACACCTCCACCGTCCTGCTATTCTTACAATGTTGAGTGTTCCATTTTCCCTTTAAATTTAGCGAAGTAAAACCTATCTCCGCTAGTTTGCTGCTGAATACATCAAACTATCACTTGTGATTATTCTTCTGAAGTAATTTCCCCCCTTAAAATAACTCTTATGTTCTTTTATGCAAATTGGAAGTCAAGAAACAATTTATCAAAAATCCCATACTTTCTTACAAGATACGTTCAGAAATTTCAGTTTTCTTACATTATGAGGTTATGTAGGAAAGGAGAAAAGGACAAATTTCCTTCCCTAAACGGGCACAATTTTTGTATCACATTTTATTATATTCTGACAAATTTATCCGGAAATAACTTCCTGATAGCTCTCCAAATTGGTGTGTAATCCATCATTTGTTCATTGGTCATGGTAATTCAATTCATCACATATCTGAAGATTCTCAACCAAGTATGTACATCAGCCTCGTGTGTTTGCTCATTCCCATTCTGAACTAACTGCATGTTCTCTAGATTATCGATCGCAAATGATTGAAGGGCAAGTGCTTTTACCAGCATGAAGGGGAAAAAGAGATGCCTACGGCTCTTCTCCGTATCATTAAGCAGTTGTTTCTTGATCAACTAGCTTGTTTTGGATGTTTCTTTATTTATTGCTTGCTCATTTTCTAGATTTCCTTTTTGCATTTTGTGTCTTTCTTCTTATTTTCAGTGAATGGAAACTGACATGGCTTGGGAGGCTAACTTTTTTGGCAAAAGGGCTTCCATATCCACCTAGAAAGTCATATGAACAGGTTTTACTTACTCTTTCTACAACAATATGTGAACAGGTACAGAGAACTGGCCCACCGTGTGGACGAGGCTTTGGGATTCATGACAGCAGCTGGGCTGACCGTAGAACACCCAATCATGACAACCACAGAGTTCTGGACATCTCATGAGTGCCTCCTCCTCCCCTATGAGCAGGCCCTCACCCGAGAGGACTCCACCACTGGCCTTCACTACGATTGCTCTGCCCACATGATTTGGGTAGGTGAGCGCACTCGTCAGCTAGACGGAGCCCATGTTGAGTTCCTCCGTGGTGTTGCCAATCCCCTCGGCATCAAGGTAAATTCACAAATAACTAGAGGACTTCTATGTGTCAAACGTAATTGTGTTGTTCGACTTTCTAACATTAATTGTTGTGCTTTTGACGGTTTTTTTTAAGGTAAGCGACAAGATGAATCCAAAGGACCTTGTGAAACTGGTTGAGATCTTGAACCCTTCAAATAAACCAGGTAGAATCACTGTGATAGTTAGAATGGGTGCTGAGAACATGAGAGTGAAGCTTCCCCATTTGATTCGAGCTGTTCGTGGAGCTGGACAAATTGTTACTTGGGTCAGTGATCCAATGCATGGGAACACCATCAAGGCACCTTGTGGCCTCAAGACTCGCCCATTTGATGCTATTCTGGTACGATATACATTAATTTCACAATGTTTCGGCTTTCTTACTTAGCTCGGTAGAACAGTATAATTGACCACATGTTGCTACTTAATATCCTGGGCCACACATCAATAATTAATACCTATGACCACAGATTATTAATCGCTTCGTCTTGAAATTGAAGTACAGTTGGAAGTTGCTTTCCTGCTTGAAGGGCTATTATTTGGGTTTATATTTTATTATTAAAGTAGGTCTCAGTTTCGTTCTTAAAACAACATCTGTATGGTTTAATTGATTGCATATTTTGTGGATATTATTTAACAAATTACTGCTTCTAATTATTGCAGTACTAAATTTTAATGATTTTGCTCTTACGGAATCTAATTTGTTTTAAATTCTCAATTCCATGCGAACTTATTGTTTAAATGTTGCCTACAATTAATTCTTACTCTCTAGTGTATATGGAGCTGGAAGTACTATGGAACTCCCTTTTCTGCTGAACCGACCTTCATCTGTCACCTTCACATATGAAGTAAAGCGTTCAAATCATTTAAAGTCGCGCTGGCGTTACTATAAGCGCAAATTAAAAACAGTTAGTGTGATACACGTCTTGAATTGTCAGTATGATTCACATTTTGCAACTCAGTCATCTTGGCAGCGTTGCAGTGTGAAAGGGAAAGAAACTATATATGAATCTCCTGCAATTTATTTTGTTTTTGTTAAGGAGCTATTTTCGAAGGAGTACTAGACCCTTTGGCTAATTAAAGAAAGATTGCAAAGGTTAGGTAGCAAATGATGGATGGACTTAAGTCAACAAAAGGCTTGATAATCTAATCCTTGAAAGTTTGGTAGATGTTTGGTGGCCTTTCATTTTCTACTCCAGATATTTCCTAGTATGAACTCTGTTCTTCAATTATAATCTTCAAACCTTTCCCAAGTAAATGCTGATAACCTTCGTCATATGATGCCCTAGTCTTCTTTACTTTTTTGTTTCACCGGCATAATAAGACTGTAGGACCAAAACCCAAATTTATCACAGTGCAAGCAAGTTTCAGTAGTTATTTGGGATCTCATTCATTTATCTATGTGATCAATTCAGGCTGAGGTTCGAGCATTCTTCGATGTCCACGATCAAGAAGGCAGCCACCCAGGAGGCGTTCATTTGGAGATGACAGGCCAAAATGTGACTGAGTGCATCGGTGGGTCCCGTACCGTCACCTTCGACGATCTCAGCTCTCGCTACCACACTCACTGTGACCCTCGTCTCAATGCATCTCAGTCTTTGGAGCTCTCCTTCATCATCGCTGAGAGGCTCAGAAAGAGGAGGATGGCGTCCCCGCAGTCTCTTCTCGCTTCCCCTTTGCCTTCCCTGGGGCTCTGAGTGGACGTATACGGTGCTAATATTTATGTCATAATGTTTTCTTTTGTTTTTTTATTGTTTTTATTTTACTCTTAGACAAAATTATGATAATGTCGTTTGGTTGAGAATAAGCAAAAGGAGAGGGTATTGAATTTGTATTGAGTGAGAGAAAGGTGCGTCACTTGTGTAATGGACGAGTTTGCGTGGGTAACACCAATTATTCTTTCAAGTTTTATCTTTGTAGTGATGATAAAACCTTTGTTAAATGGAAATTAAAGTAATTTATCTGAATTCACCTGGCCTGGTAAATTTCTCTCCTACTTCCCCAGCACAGATTACTCTATGATGACTTGGCTCATGTGGGCAACTTGACCCTACGAAGGAAAAACATTGTTTTTTTTTTTTTTAAATGTAACGACGGTTAAGATGTCTCTAGCAACAATGTTCTTTAAATTATACTTGTGTTACGCACCCATCATACTTTATGAATTAATATCAGTAAACCCCAGATTTTGCCCCCAACTAATCTATTAGTACCTTACAATATATTTCTATCACTCGTAATGAAGTTTAAGCCCTTCTATCCATAGAGCGAGTGAACACATCTGAAACAGAAACTTATGTCGAGTGATGAAGGGAAAGAAGTCTTCTTTTGAACGCGAGATCTCGCCACTGCTTTCTTTCTTATATCGTCCACTCCCTATTCTTTCTGTCCTTTCTAGCTTTTTTTTTACTAGTTCCGAATCTCCTTCAATTAGATGGTAATTGAACTTACCTCGACCTTACCCGTATTCCACTATTGTCTTAAAAACCATCATTTTCTCGAAAACCATCATTGCAAAAAGCTATTACGATATTAAAAAGCATTCGTACATATTACGACATAATATTGTCCCTTGAATGAATTTGGAACGTACAAAAGAAATTCAACTAATCAAATCCAACAAGATAGAACTACCTTTGTACCGGTGAGAATGGATTGGATAGGCTTGCCGTCATACGGACGTATGTTTTCTTTCAATTAGGTGGTAATTGAAATTACCTCAACCTAGCCGTATATTTCCATTTCAAGAGATGAGATTATGCCACGTAACATTCCACTGTTGTTTTCAAAACCACCCTTTTCTTAAAAATCATCACTGTCGAAAAGTTGTTACAAACATTGGAAATCCTAAGTGGCATGATATCATCCCTTGAAATTGGAACGCACAAAAGAAATTCAACTAATTAGACCCAACTAGATAGAACTACCTTCTACGGGTGTGAATGGATTGGACACGCGTGTCGTCATACCTACATATACCTAGTCGTCATACCTACATATACCTACATATGTTTTCTTCCAAAGCATGGATACAAGTGTGAATACACGTCTAAATATTAAATTCAATATTCATATTTAGTAAAAACGTGTAAACTCTACTGTAGATTGTACTCCCGTTATCTACCTCATATTGCTTTAGAAGTCTTAAAAATCTATTGAAAATTAATGGCAGCTGACCTACGATTACTCAAGAGTGTTTGGGATGTACATCAATTGCGTAGTCGCACCTACTTGTATATTCACATATTTTTGGATCTGCAAAAAAGACGGAGCTTGATGACTTTGCATTGATAATCTTACACACAGACAGCGTCTCTCTCTCTCCATTCAATTAGATTTATTTATTTGTAGAGCTATTACTGGAATACACACATTTCCACTACTTCTCTAATGGTATGTTTGGGAGTTTACTAAGGGAAGGGAAGGAAAGGTAAACAACGGGAAGGGAAGAGAATTATAATATGTTGTTTGGGAGTCGAGTAAGGTGAATGAAGGTGAAAGGAAGTAAATATATGTAAATTTACATAAATGACTTTATACTAATAACATATCAGCCCTTTTATTTGTTTTGATGGGGGTAAGAATGTCATTACACCCCTTTACCCTTCTTTACCCTCCTCTACCGCCCAAATCGGGGGGGGGGGGGGGGGGGGGGGGGAA
>BQKN01000245.1:128066-170180 GCA_022839385.1 Asparagus kiusianus
CCCCCCCCCCCCCCCCCCCCCCCCCCCCCCCCCCCCCCCCCAGATAACCAAGCAAATTTAACCTCCTTTCCCCTTCCTTCCTCCTCTCTACCCTCCTTAAAAAAACTCCCAAACAAGGTGAAAGCCTCATTTCTCTTCCCCTCCCCCTCTCTACCCTCCATCCAAACAAGGCATAAGGCTGTGTTTGGTTTGAAGTAACATGAGGGAAATGAAAAGGAAAAGGAAAAGGAAAAGGAAAGAAAAAGAAAAGAAAATGAAAGTGAAATGAGTTTTTTTTCTTATGTTTGGTTACTAAAGAAAATTAAAAGAAAATCTAGAGAAAAATAAACAATGTTATTTTCTTTATTATTTGAGGGTATTGGAGCAAGCTCATTGAGGGTATGTAAGTGCAAAGTAGAAAAAACTATAGTGTGTATAAATGCAAATAAGCCATCAATTTATTCATAAACCTGCACTTATATTGGAAATGATAGCTTGAAATAACTTATGAAAATCGGGGACTTAGGAGCAAGTTTAATGTTTCAGGGACTATTCTCGTAATAACTAAAAACGTGGAGGAGCTAATAGAAAGATAGCTGTTAAAAGAAAACTTTCATGTATGCCCACATTTATGGCATGTGGGGCCCACATGGAATAGTGATTAATTGCCTACATAAAGTCTAACGCATGCCCATTTAATCTTGCAGGCCCGCACGTGAAAATAAATCCTATATGCCGGCCCTCCTCGCCTCCTGTAGCTTCTTCTTCCCTAAAAAAATTTTCCGCCATTTTCGCTGGGTTCCGGCGAGGAAAGGATCGTGAGAAAATTCAACCCACTTTCCTTCTTATTTTCTCCTGTTTTCATTTTCTTTTTGCTTAATCAAACAATGAAAAATGACTTTCTTTCCCACTTTCTTTTCCTTTCTTCCACTTTCATTCAAACCAAACACACCCTAAAAGAGCAATTAGTAGATTCCGTGGAAACTTATATTCTCAGACTATTCGATCTATTTGATTCAAAAGGTTTTTTTTTAAGGCGAAATATAAGTTCAGATAGTTTTGGTCAGTTGGGCCATAGCGCGCTACACCTCAGAGCATCTAGTTGGCGTCTCATCCACAAGCATCAGCACATTGAATGAACCCGTCCTCGCTGAACAAAATGGCAGCAAATTTACTCTTCTCACCAAACCTGCAGGCCTACGCATGAGATGATGAGGCCATACAATATATAATAGCTCCATCGAGAGCGTTCCCACGGCTCACGTGTCAGCTCGGCAACCAACAAAACCAGTTAGCCAAATATTTAATTATTTGCCGATGATGAGAAGAGCAAATCCATTTTCGATCCAGTAGTTAACCTGTAGCGATCAATCAAGTCGCAGATGCTTCTGCGGCAATTAAACCCACCAAAAACCACCAGATTATATCACATAGGTAGGTGAGCAGTAAACCATATTGCATTTTGCAAGTAACCATTTCATACACTCCAATAAGTCACAACAACCAAAGATTAGCGTTCTCTGGTAAGATTTCAAGCTAATTGATAAGAGAGATACTTGTAGCAAGTATGTCCCAATAAGTTTATTCTAGATATTATCTACGTGGCCCTAAACTGGACCCTCCAAATATCTAGTAGTAGGGCATATACCGCGGCATTGGCCTCCTAAATCTGGGAAATTTCCTGCATAAGACCGCAAAAGTCTATTAGTTGCATGATCACAAAAAAACTGGAAGCAAGAAAGAATTAAAAAAAAAAAAAAGAATCAACGGCAAGAACAAACCCATAGCCAAAAGGAGAGTAATATGGCATAAATGGCCTCCTGAATCGAGATCCCATGTAAGGATTGAAGCGCCGTGGACGAAACTGCTTCAGTCCAGGAACGTTAGTTCTTTTTTGAGACACCTGTGGTTTAAAGAAAAGTTTAATAAAAAGGTTAACATTGGATGATTGCCTTTTAATTTGAATAGAGTAAATAGTAAAAGACATCCAAAAAAACTCACTTTCAGCTGGCGACCATGTAGCTCAGATTCATTCAATTGAAGAGCCTCCTGAACAGCTTCAACCTCGAGAAATTCAACATAAGCAAATCCCTTTGGCTGACCAAACTTGTCAGTGAGAATGGTAACCCTGTTCACAGTTCCACAAGCCTGGAAGTGCTGCTGTACTTCTTCAGGAGTGCATGAGTAATCAACCTGCAAATGCCATTGGAAAATACAACATTCAATTCGCATAGATTTAAGATACCATGTAACATAAAAGTACAAGTGTGTTATATTTGCAAGGGGCAAAAAATCATGACAAGCAGCTTGATAGAAAATAACAACTAGAAACAAATGCAACATGCACGTAGATCTTAGATATCATGTCAATAGATGTGCTTGAAATGTATTATATCTGTAAGAGGGGGAAAAATCATGACAGGTAAAACTATCATCGATGTCACCTGCATCAAAGTGTTTCATCAGGTTTCTTCACAAAATTCTATGAATTTTTCCTGCATTGCCTGGCGCCAGCAACAATTTCCTGTTTTGGATCGCCTTTGTCAATTTCCACCTGATGTGAATGGATATGTAGTACAATCCCTGATTTTTCAAACCTTAGTCCTTATATTCCCACTGTCCATGGATCAAATGTGCCAAGCTTGCTATGAAGGAACAATATGCGAGAGAACAGGAAGAATGCATAAGGATAGATGTATCACATCTTAGTCCTTATATTCCCACTGTCCATGGATCAGATGTGCCAAGCTTGCTATGAAGAAACAATATGCGAGAGAACAGGAAGAATGCATAAGGATATATATATCACATGCCTGGTATTAATATAAAGTTTGAATCCAAGGCCTAATTCACATATGGGCTCTACCATCTAAGATAATCATATGCAATGGATCAAGCTAAGTGGTCGTGAACAACAATGTAAATTAGGCAATATTTATATTAATACCAGGCAATCATACAGACGATATATGTTAGATAGAAGGGATAAAACAGGAAGAATGCATAAGGATAGATATATCACATGCCTGGTATTAATATAAAGTTTGAATCCAAGGCCTTATTCACAAATGGGCTCTACCATCTAAGATAATCATATGCAATGGATCAAGCTAAGTGGTCGTGAACAACAATGTAAATTAGGCAATATTTATATTAATACCACATTTCCACGCAATCATACAGACGAGTTAGATAGAAGGGATAAAACAGGAAGAATGCATAAGGATAGATATATCACATGCCTGGTATTAATATAAAGTTTGAATCCAAGACCTTATTCACATATGAGGGACCCACAAGGCCAAAGTTCAAAAGAGATCTAAAAAGCGTTATCTGAAGGGATAAAAGAGACGATATATGTTTAGATAGAAGGCAGGAAATCAGTATATCCATCAATATACAAATCCTGATTAAAGCTGATCATACAGGCTCTCGCAAGAAAATTATTAAATCCTCATTAAAGCTTATTTTCCTACCGGGTTAAGAATAGACTATGTCCCATTAGGACCAGGACCACTAGGATGACTGAAAAAGGTTTTCAGAAGGGAACACTTAAAACCTGTCTAGCTCTCTTCAACTCCATTTTGTCGTAGCAGGCTGTGATTTACAAAAAGAAAAGTAGCCTAGCTAGTTAATATTGAAAAAGCTAATTAATTATTAGAAAACGTACCAGTTAGAAATAAATAGCTGGAATACAAATATACAAAAATTACTCATTTTAGAAGATCTAAATCATCTAGAAGCAGGAAGCTTATATATCAATTAATATGACATTAAAAAGAGAACCAGTTCTCGGAGAAAATCTAAAGAAGCAAGACTCGTATGAGTTCAGCTTGATTAATATTGAAATTTTGAAAAGCGAAGCTACCTTGCACCAATATTAAGTTGCCATGTCCAGTGAAAGGGGGTAAAATGCATATTAGACAAATTTATTCCTCTTGAAGGAACAGTTCTCGGAGTTTCAAAATCTAAAGAAGCAAGACTCATATGCTTGATTACTATTTAATTTAATTTGTGCAGAGCAAAACTACTGTACACCAATACTAAATTGTCATGTCCACTGAAACGGGTGAAATGCATATTAGACAAATTTATTCCTCTTACAGGAGCAACCTCTAGTTCTTTTGGGCATTAGGTCAACAGAATTAGCTCAGACTCAAATATTATTCACTCTTCACCAACCTACCTTATGCAGATACTCCCCTTCTCACAGTCCCCTCACCACCAAGCAGCAACGTGTCTCCAGCTAACAAGATGTGAAAAATATCACTTGGGAAAGGTTGAATGCAGTTCACAGTACATGAGAGGAGAAAGCAACATTATCTGTGAGCACCTTTCTGATTTAAATGGACTGATGTGCTCAAGACCAGTAAGGATTCAAACATCTGTCCTTAACCGAACAAGTTGATTCCCTTCTAGAGAACCCACAAACTCAGGCACAAAATAAAGAAAAAATGCAGAGTGATGCAGGACGATTAGAAGATTAGATTGCAATCAGGATTTAAATTGTTCAGCATTTTTTATTTAAGTTGAGAGTTTTAGTTAGGTCTGAATTTGTTACTTGGTTAGGATTGAATATGTTATTTTGTAATGAATTGTTTTTTGACATTATCTATTAGTTAATATTAGGAATTTAGGATTTTGTTTAAGTCCTATAAATTCGATTATACCTTTCATTTAGAGGGAAGAAGAATGTTTATCTGAGATACGCTGCATGTGAGTTGTAGCAAGAATTAGAGCATGTTTGAGAACTTTAGATTATAATCCATTTGAGATTATAATCTAAGTGGATTATAATCTTGAGTGTTTGGTAAATTCAATGGATTATAATCCATTTTACTAGTAGTGTTTGACAAATGGATAGATTATAGTTGTCAAAATGACCAAAAAGAACAGAGTTGGTGGAAATTTATTAGATGAGACATTGAATATTGTGAAATCATGAGGGGTATACTTGTCTTTTACATGGTCAAACCTCATGGTTAATAAGCCACCAAAAAATAAGCCAGCGTACCCACTATTTTAAAAAACCTCCGCCTAGTCCGCTTAGGCGTACGCCTAGATCTAGGCGGTACCTAGGCCGCCTAACTAGCGCCTAGGTGGTATTTAGGCTGCCCACCTAGATTTTACGAGCGTTTAGGGAGCATTGTTTGCTTACGTAGATTGCACCCTATAGACCTTGATTGTGATTTTATGTGTCGTAGCCTACACATCCTGCAAACTCCATTAACCTCCAAATATGAACATCTTCACTACCTCCTCCGACCTTCAGCAAAACCTCATCGACCACCACTTAAATGAAGAAAGAAAAAAAAACGCTTAGAAACCGCTTAGGCGCCCGCCTAGGCGACTAAACGCTGGGCGCCAAGTCCGACGCCTAGAAGCGCCCAACGTTTAATGTAACATTGAGCGTACCGTAGCTTATTTTTTGATGGTAACTTATTTTTTGATGGCTTATAAGCCAAAATAAGCTACTTACCAAACACCCCAAAGTGGTTTATATGCCACTTTGAAATAACCAAACATGCTCATAGACAAGCAAGTATTAGACGTGTGAGTTGTTTGGCATGTGAAGTGGTTGGGTGTGAAGCTCAATATTTGCATCTGTTTTACTTAAACGAGGAATGCAATTTCAGTATTTATCGCTTACTTTATTTTACTCAAGTAACTATCACCAAGAAATCTCCATCCGTTCGATCCACATCAGAAGGTCTATAACTACGTGGCCAGAAGCTTCTACTTTTATGCGCAATAACCTACAATTACCAAAGAGTATCATGTCTGTGCTCAGTTTTAACTTTGTACTCAGTTTTAACTTTAAAAGGACAAAGCACATGGAGAAAAGGGGGATCTCAACCATTTCATTCTACTTCTATACAGTCACCTGTCTCAGCAATTGGCAACAATTTTTTTATGAGGAACGCTTTTCAAATACTGACATTTCACATGCCATCACCACTTTTCATTGTCATGTAGCTGTAAAATAGCAGCAGAAAGACTAGCATCCTCAATTTATCTTCACTATTTTGCTTTTTCCTCTATCATCTATCTTATACATGCCCTTCAACCCGATCAGCCAACATGGGAGAAGTAGATCATGTCAAGAACACGCCAGATAAACAACACTTAGAACAGCTAAAAAGTTGGTTTCCACAAAAGGAACAAACTGAACATATTTAAGCAAAGAGAGATGAATGATAATCATTGTACATATTTTATCAACCAATCCTCAGATGTGGACCTAGATTCTTTAGCCGTTCACGTGAATTCAAACTTCTACGAGGTGAAACATATAAGTTCTTTTATGAAGCATTCAATTCATTCATCATGCAAAATACTGGAAAAACCTGCCCCTCCCTCCTCTCTCTAGATATGGACAAGAGCTCTAAGTCGCAACATAAATTCCCAACACACAGCCTCATGTTTTATAAATTTATCTCTGTAATGCTACTTCATTCTTAATCAACAATTTCTGAAAACAGATGTTCATAAAGTTCAGATGTCAGTTTCCTAAGATGCCAGTTTCGTAGTAAATTAGAATTACATCCAGACAAAATTAGAACTTTAAAGTGCTAAACTGACTTGGGAGCATGGACACGACAAAGACATACTTTCTCGTTCATGTAAGTGTCTCATGCTCATTGCTCACAAGTGAACACTTCACAGTAGCCCACCATACAGTGAATGTAATGAGGTAGTACATTAAAAAAAACTTTCAGGGACTAAAAGAAGGCTCGATGGAACACAGGATTCAGCTTAAGAGCATCAAGTATAGGCCAATAACTTACATGAGAAAACATCTTGTCTCTAGGAATTAAATACTAAAGGTATGCATATACTATGCTAAGTTGCATGGAAATGGGTACATACTAAAGGTATGTATATACTATGCTAAGTTGCATGGAAATGGGTACATGTACTGTTATGAGTGCAGGTACGGGACACTGAAATTGTAAATGTACGGTAGGGGGACACTGCTACATATACATATGAAATTGATAATTTACATGATATCATTATTGTTCTTCAGCTCATGTGTCCTTAGAATTAAAATTTCTAGCACATTTTGAGTGTCTTTTATTATGTTGATTATTATAAGTTAGAAACTGCTCGTTTTTGAGCTAGATACCCAGACGACCCTTCGGAATCATAGTTTTCAACTTGGATTTGGACTGATGAACCCAATCAATGACTAAAGAGTTTCAAGAAACAATGTGAAGTGTAGGATATATGTCCAAGAAGTGTATGACAAGTGTTCTAAACTAAAACATATATCATACAATTGAGTATATGGCTGAATAAATGTATGCGTATATCCAAGGAGTGTCCACGAAGTTTGGGTACAGATACGTGTCCGGTACGTGTTAGGTACGGGTATGGCTTCATGATAGAAGAACCCGGCTAACATGTTACTGATGTGTATGAGCAGTAGTACTTGCTAAACATCACCAATGTGTCCAGAAAAATAAGGTGCCAAAAGGAAATTAAACAAAGTATCAAGGACAAAGTAAGAGATCATGGACCTCTCACCATAGGCTGTAAGGTAACTAGATACTCCATATGAAGTCCCACTTGAGCACCAAGGAAAGGACAATTCCCAAATTTCCACTTGTGTAACATCCCTCCCTCCAAGCTTCAGTCCAGGATCTCTCACAGCATAGAATATATTTTCCTGTAGCCTTGGCCAGATTCTTTTTATATTTCTCCACTCTTCTTTTGTACAATTTGTACTAGTTTAATTTCTTTTTAATCTTCATACGCCCATTCTTTTATTTCTCCTCTTTTTTTCTCTTTCATTTCTCTCCTTCCCTCCATTTGATGTTTCTTTGTTCACTTTTTTGAATATTTTCTTTTTCTTTTCTTTTGCTTTTCTTTTTCCACTCTATTTTTTTATTTTATAATAAATTTTTTATAGAATCAAGCTACTCTAAATACCGAAGCTTTCTGGAATACCAAGTATTCAGTATTGGTGAACTTGAAGACTGAAGAGTGACCCTGCGACATTTTAACACCTACAGTCAAAGGATGACTAAAAAATCTGATGCAACAAGTCATTCATGATTTAAAAAAATGAAAAACAAAGACAAGTGTAATATAAGAATACATCAAATGTGAACAAACATATCAACGTCTTGATGGAAACCAAGTAGTGAGCAGAAATACAACATTGCAATTTTCATGCCTAAAGTGCAATTAAGTGAATTTTGAAATATGCAAAATAATCTGGACAGCTGGATATAACATCAGAGTAACCAAAATATCAACATTCATAAAACTAACTTCAAGTCTTCAACATTCATGTTCTTTGGGAAGAACCATTGCATCAGTTGTGATCGGCATACCATAACTGACAAAAAATTCCACTTGATTGATTTTCACTGGAACTTAGTACAAGAAAGATTATTTCCCGAAGGAAAACAGCACTAGGTTAACAATGCAACAACGAAAACAAGCAAGCTGCAAGAATAGAGAAAATTAAGCTCTTGCAAACATTAAACATCCATTGCCAAGTGGACAGTAGATATGACCATGTGACTAAAATGCTAACAAACTACCTTAATAGAGCTCTCTAACGACAATTATTTTCATTCATAAACTTCAATTCTGAAATCTGCAATTGTATCAATTTGATTGCAGGTGAATTTTGAGTTTATTTCATTTTTATATAGGAATAAGCTTTCGCCAGTAATACTTTGTATGAGAAGTAAAATAATACGAAAACTAAATGTTCAAGCCGGTACCTAAGAATACTCTACTACGTAGATAAACATAAAAGGTACGTTAACATGCTTTAAGCAAAGAGATATGACTGAAAATTAGAAAATTCACATAAATAGCTTCAAAGATAGAATATAACACAGTTTTAATTTGATGCAACAACATGGCCTTAAAAGAGATCTCATAAAACTCACATTGCCGACGAACACCGATCGAGAATCTACTTCCTCCTTGTTTGCTTGAGTTGCAGCTGCAGCAGGATCTGTGTACACAAAAAATGCAAAAAGGATTGAGATTAAATGAAGAAAATACAAATACATTTGGTCATTCAGCCTTTTCTTGGCCATTTGGATGTATACTGTCCCACAAAAACAAAATGTTATCTTCCTCTTTTCTAGAGACTTTCCAATCCTAAAGGAATTAGAAGGTCCTATGAATGATGAGTTATTGCCGGACATATTAGGTAGGTTAGTTAGCCAGCTGATTCAACTCTTAGGTATCATAGATTCATATTGTGGGCACCAAATAATAAAATGATGGAATCATGTTGACAACAGGCAGTAAAGATTTGCTATCCGCTTCTGGACTTTTGAGTTGTGGACCTGTGGTCAGGCGTCATTTTCCACTGGGAAAGGCTTGGATGACAATCAGGATATTATTTAAATATCTAAGGTGCAAATTTTTTTTGCACATCTATCAATACAATTTACAACAAATTTAAAGAAAAACAAAAATAAGATAGAGATTTCTACCATATTAACATGAAACAAAAGCAACAGAAACTTCAAAAAGAAATTCAATTGAAAATTTAAGCAGATACTAGCAGACAAAAACAAAAACTAAGTCCAGGTCAACCATTTGAATATTTGTAAATATAAGACTATATCAGCAGCTCCAATAACTTTTGATGCCAAAAAGAAAATTATGTTGAGAACCCCCTCTACAGGTCAATGTTGATTTTTAGAATATCATAAACTTTTACTTTTAATTGAAGGAACAGAGTAATAAATTATCCAATCTGACGAGAATATAGAAAAGACTATAACACACTCAACATAGGCACAACATGACAGTGCTATGCAAAGATGCCAACATGTAAGTGGCCAAATGTATGGACATATAAAATAAGAGAAAAAGCTAAAGTGACCTATCAATAATAATGAATACATAAAACACATTATTTGTAACAAAATTTTCTTATTGGAACTGTATGAGTTTCATGAAGCTATCGATCAAGGCAAAAAAACAAGTTACCTCTCCGACATGATTAAAAGTTTCATGAAGCTATCGATCAAGGCAAAAAAACAAGTTACCTCTCCGACATGATTAAAATAATTGTTTCTACCATTCAAATATTTATTTACAAGTTACTGATCACAATTTTGAACACGCGCTCACTGCAAAATTATAGGCTTGAAAGGTGATTATTATCTTACAGAAGAAAAATTGTACAACCTGAAATATTTAGTGAAATTAGAGACATACTCGCAAATCTGTAATAACATTTTAGGATTCCCTTCAAGCAGTCGAAGAAAAAATAAAGTGAGACAAAACCTGTTAACAAAAATATCAGAAAAGAAGTTCTTGCTCTCATAACTTGTTCTTTTGAGCTTGGAGAGCTACGACTCAAGTACCAATAATTGAAGTTGAGGGCTCAGAGAAAAGAAAGGAGTGAATCTCTGAGATTGCGTTTTAATGCGCTTGATACTCTGAGGCTGCAATCATTTTAAGCCCTCAGAGAAAGGACCAACCCATTTATTGAAAAAGAACTTGTGAACAGGCTCCTTATAGCTGACATCTGTCATTTTATTCATCTCGCCAACTCGTGAAGATCATAATTGAAAATTTTACTTGATATGTGATCCAATGCCGACCCCGGGCACATATCCCTTCCAAATGCGCCCAAATTAAATGTCTCCGCCTCACTGATGTCTATGTTACTAAATGTCTCGATCTTGCTCACAACACCCCAGGAAACATGATATCATATTAATCAATGAACATTAGGGTTCTACAAGTGAAAGAGACAAAAGGTGATGCACGAGACAACTGGCCAAGCTTTTTTCTAGTTTCATCATGCAGGTATAATAATTATGTAAAGAATGGAGATTAGATAGTCATAAGCCATGTAAGGCAAGCTAGATAGAATCCCTCCCTTTCAATAGAAAGTATCCACCATAAATAGCGCCAACTCTAGCTTCATCTACCACAATTCATTTCTACCACTTTTCTTTCAAAACTAACTCCAGCAACGATGGTGAGAAGGATCATAAGAATAAGCGGGAAGATGGTAATGGTGAGGAGGATAACAAGGTGTGGAACGATGAGGAGTGGAAGGATGAGGCACAGTACAAGAGCAAATTAGTTGATGACTAGATCAGAAATTGGATGGCAACAAAAAATAACTGATGTGTGTTTCTATATACTTCATTACAACTACATATGGCACTTTTAACTGAATAAGAAGTAAAATACACGATGACATATGGCACTTTTAACCGAATAAGAAGTAAAAATTCGCGTGACATATTTCACTTGCTTGTGTATTGAGTTTTGACTAAATAATGCAAGAAAAAAGCTGTCATAATAATTGTTTGATACATGTTTTACATGTTCAGAAACCTTCAAAACTTCAATACTGAAAATCTAAGACAATCCTTAGAAGGGAAGAACCATAAAAAAATAAAAAGACTTTAGAAGGATCATCTCGGGACAGCATTAAGAATGCACTTTTGCCAATAGTTGTTTGATTAAAATAAAAATATGGTACTAGGAAGCAAAATTACCAACCATAGAAGGGAATCCATAAATTTTGTTAAGTTACAATCCTACATTGCACTAACGCTTGACTCCACCGGACCATGAAACAGATGTGCTTTAACTATAGACTGTTTACGTTAAAAGATATCATAAAACAGCAACCTGAACACCATCCAAATAATCAAACAACAGAGAGAGTAAACTGTGAAAGGGATACGAGGTAACCGTCTTAGCAGAGGATCAATTATTTTGTCAATTCACCACTGCATAATGAAAATTCAATCACAACTAACAATACAAATTTAACAAACTTAAACTAAGATAAACCCACATTATGCATCTTACACGATTCCACAAATCCAACAACTCAAAAAGAACCTAATCATACAAAATTAAAAAGGTTGCAACCCTCGCTCGACATCTATCTAAAATCAAATACAATTAAAATAATAACCCTAAAAGCTGGACCAGTTCAAATCACAAGATAGCGTAATTGCACAGAACAAAACCTCAAATGAAAAGAAAGGGAGGATCTAATTTTACCCTAGTCGGCATTAAAATAGAAGAAGAGGAAGGAAAGTAGGGGGGGATCGACCTGCAATGCCTCCCATCTCCTTCTCGACCTTGGCCTGCATCTCGCGGAGCGCTGCCGCCTCATCCTCCATCTCCTTCAGACGCTTCTTCATCTCATCCAGCTCCTGCAACTGGATCCAACAAAATTAGGGCTAGGGTTTCGGATATCGAGGAAAGGGGGTGGATCAGAGTTAAGAGAGAGACCTTGACGGCGTCATCGTCGGTGCGGGTGGCCATGTCGACGTCGGCGTCCATGTCGGCCTCGACGGGGATCTCGCCGCCGTACACCTCATGCTCTTCGTCCTCCATCGCTCTCTCTCTCTCTCTCTCTCTCTCTCTCTCTTCGTCTCTCGCTCTCGGGCTCTTTTGTCGCTCGTAATGGGGAAATTGTTGTGGTTCGGTCTTATAACGCAAGCTTGGCCCGTGCGTTGAACGCACGCGGTCGAGCTCGTGCCTAAAGTTTTATGGGTCAGTTTGGGTTTGGTCGAGGGGATTGATTTGATGGGTCCCATATAATGCGATGCTTAAACATTGTATAGAAGCTATATGCATGCATAAACATGGTATAGAAACGTGTAAATTTCTCCCTGATGGAAAACGAGAATAATCTACTAAGAAAAGCCACTTTTTTGTATTGAAAAAAAAAAACCCGTCCTTTTGGGTTAGAGGCTGTTTGGTTGAGTTCCTAAAATCAAAAGAAAAGAAAATAGGACCCCGAAAATCATTAAAAGTTGATTTCCATCCATTTTCATGAAATGAATTTTCATAAAAATCGCCCATATCATTCAATAATATGGTGACAACTCATCTCATCTCATCTCCTTTCTTACTTTTAGTAATGAACCAAACAAAATAAAAAAACCTATTATACAAAATAGATTTCTTATAATTGATTTCTTTATTTTTATAGCCAACCAAATAGGAAATATAACAAGGAAACCATTAAAAGTTGATTTCCATCTATTTCCTCAATAAAAATCATGAAATGAGTTTCTTTAAAACGAGTCACATCATCCAATAATATGGTAACAACTCATCTCATCTCATCTCATTTCTTATTTTTAAGAATAAACCAAACACAAGAAAAGAACATATTATATGAATTAGGTTTCTTATAATTGATTTCATTGTTTTTTTAGCCAACCAAACAGCCTAAAAAAGGTTATGAAATTAGTTTCTTTAAAAATCACTCACATCATCCAATAATATGGGTAACAACTCATCTCATCTCATTTCTTTTCTTACTTTTAAGAAGTGAACTAAACACAAGAAAAGAACCTATTATAGGAAATATGTTTCATTTTCTTTGGTTTCCTTGTTTTTTTAGCCAACCAAATAGTTATTGTAAGTCGTATTTTTAGAATTCTCAACATGCTCTTATATCAGAGAAATCAATTGTAAATGCTCTCATAATCAGTTCAAAACTTAAACAAAAATGCCTTCACAATTTGACAAAATCAAAAGGAAGTGTTCACGCGGTTGGGAAAAAAAATCACAAAAATGCTCTTAAAATCCAAAAAAAAAATTATTTTATATCTATTTGACAACCCGATTACAACACTCCCCACATACTTCACATCATGTACACGTCCCATGCACCAGAGTTCTAGTAATGATAACCTAAAGAATTTATTTCTCAATTTGTAAGTATTGAGATCCTTCTTATTTAGAGCCCTAATTTTTTACGCGCCTCTTGTGATAGTGAATTACTTTACTCACACACAAATCTATTTGTAGACTAAAAGTTAGCATGACAACTATGAGCCCCGAACTTCAGTCTCACGTCGGTAATTTATAGTAAAATTGTGTGGCTAAATTAGGTTAGCCCAATACTCAAGTGTAACATCGGTTAGCCGATTTTGTCAATGGATTGAGCCAAACAACACGTTACACTCGGTGAGTCCCATAGTTTGCACCGCTGGGTCGAAATTAAACCTGTTAGAAAGTGTTTTTTAATCCACGTAAATCCAGAGTAGGACTAGCTATTTCTTTAGTTCAAATTTGACTTTTTAAATTAGTTTTGTTGTGAACCAGGAAGAGACGATCCACAACTAGATCAGGGTCGGTCTAAGAAAAACCTGATATGTTGTAGGGGAGTTGGTAAAACACACACACACACAAAATGGCATACACGGCAGAGCCTAGTGCCCGTGGGCTTTATGCAATCATCGTCGGACTAACAATTAACTTGTTCCAGCTCGTAACCTATGTTGGAAGCACAATAGAAGAAGGGGAAAAAAAGGCGAAAAACGAATAAATAAAGTAGATAAAATAAAAACAATTTGAGGGGCAATAGGAGAAAGAAATGCAAATGATGCATTTTCCCTTTCTATTTGTTTGGGTAACAAGTTAGGTTTTTATCCACAGTGCTTGGGATGTTCGTCTTGCGAAAGGCCTGTGCTATTTACAACTCAGCCCAATTGCTCTTTGGTTCTAAATCTTCTGGGCCTAAAAGCGGTACTTTGGGCCACAGTAAAGACCTCACCAAATAGTTACGATCTCATCCACTGATCCCGCCCCCAACAGCTCATTCGAAGCCTCTAGAACCTCGAGAACCGCTCGAACCTTCTGCTCCTTTCCCGCTCTCCAGAATCTTCCGCAACAAAATCTCATCTTCTTCTTCCCGAGCAAATCCACCCCCTCTCCCTCCTCCCTATAAAAGGCCATTCAGCCCCGTCATTTTTGTCCGCAGAAGAAGAGAGTCAAAAAGAAAGAGAGAAGCCCTAATTCGATCCCCTCGCTGTAATCTCTGTTCTCTAAATTTCGCAATGGCAGCCATGATCGCTAGCAGGAGGAGCGCTGCGATCGCGAAGCTTCTCGATAAGCTGCTGGCCAATCCATCACGAGCTCTGCGGGCGTCCTCTCAGCCTGCGGCTCGATCGTTCAACACCAACGCTCAGATGAGGGAGGTTGATGACGGCGAGACGAGCCTCGACGTGGATCGCAGGTCCGAAGGCGGAGTTTCTCGTCGCCGAGCCCGGAGGGGCGACGTCGATTTCCCCTTTTTCTCCGGTAGTCGTCTTCCCTTCCCGCGATCTCAAAGATTCGTTTAATGACCCGCTGCCGATTAATTCTCTGTTTTTTTATTCCCTTTTTTTAATTCCCCTAATTTTTTTTCGTTTGAGCCGCAAACCCTGACTGTTTTTTTCCCCTCCAATTCCCCGCGGCTTGTTTGGCGCAGGAGTGTTCGATCCGTTCAACCCGAGCCGCAGCCTGAGCGAAGTCCTGAACCTGGTGGACCAGATGATGGACGCCCCGTACCCCGCTGCCGCCCGCGGGATGGCCGGCGGGGCCCGCAGGGGGTGGGACGCCAGGGAGGACGACGACGCGCTCCGCCTGCGCATCGACATGCCGGGGCTCGGCAGGGAGCACGTTAAGGTGAGCGCGGAGCAGAACACGCTGATCATCAGGGGCGAGGGCGAGAAGGAGGGGGAGGAGGCCGGGAGGAGGTACAGCAGCAGGATCGACCTTCCGGAGGGGTCGTACAAGATGGGGGAGATAAAGGCGGAGATGAAGAACGGGGTCCTGAAGGTGACCGTGCCGAAGGTGAAGCAGGAGGAGAGGAGGGACGTGTTCCAGGTTCAGATCGAGTGAAGCTGAGGCTTCGTTTGGGTGTTGATACTTAGTTTTGAGGGTGGTCGGCTTCGAGTCTACATGTGTTGTTCTCTTAGGTTTCTGGTTCAGGTGTCGTTCCTGAAAGTCGAATAAAAATAGACGGCTCAAATGTGAGGACAGGCTCCTGTGTTTTTAAGTACGTTTTTGGTTTGCTTACATTTTCTTGTATCTCCTAGCGTAATTTGGTGTGGTTACTGCTCTGTTTTGGGTGCGGACGACACTATTATTGCTCCTTTTTAGTAGACGAGGAGCAATCCCTTCAAGTTAGCTCTCTCGCCCAAAAAGCAATTTTAGAATCATCAAAAATTAAGGATATATAGCTCAACCGTCAGTATGACAAACATGAATTTTTGATCTCAATCAACATGAATCTGGACGGCAAGGTTATCATAACGTACCTGCACCTCAGTCACTCCTGGCTTAGTCTATCAATATATTTAGGATCTTCCATCATTTCTTGACTGCTCTGACCTCTGACGCTAGCTATCAGGTTTCATATTGGGCTTCAGGTGACACGAATCTCCAAAACCAAATTAGTCAAAAACTTACGTTTGTTAATGTAATTAATTAAACTTTCTATTTAAATCCATTACGCTTTCTAAATCTTTTCAATATGATAATATTCTCGCATATATTCTCCCAACAGTATCTTTTCACGCTTGCACAAGTTAACTCACTTTACCCCACTTTTCTTCATTTTCTATCATCTTTAAAAATTACTCATATCATCCAATAATATGGTGACAACTCATCACATCTCATTAAAATTTTCTTCCATCACTTTCCTCCAAAAAAATAAGGATTACAAAGGAAAAGTCACATCATCTCATCATCCAATAATATGGTGACAACTCATCTCATCTCATCTCATCTATTTCCCCCCACCTTTAAGAATGAACCAAACACAAGGGAAAAATCAAAACAAGGAAAGTGGAGGAAAACATCAAAAATTACTCACATCAATCAACCAATAATATAGTGACAGCTCATACTTTCCCCCACTTTCTTTTATAGCTTTGACGAACCAAACCTCTGAAAGTGGAGGAAAACATCAAAAATTATTTTCCTTTCCCTCACTTTCCCCCACTTTCTGCATTTTTTTGCGAAACAAACAGGCCCTTATAACAAAGATAACTTTCTAGTTAGAGTTTTTCCTTTAATGCTACAATAATAAAATTTTTGGCATGCTTCTCTTACAATTTTCTCTCTCTTATATATGTACGGGGATATAATGGAGCTGGACCTGGATGGACATTAATTAGCTTATCCTACTACATGAGCGAAGAAGAGTTTTCGCCAATCCTCAGTTCCATTGAGTTCATTGCATCGTCATTTCCTCTCTCTTTATCAATACAATGTGTTAACCGATGAGTGAACCTTTAAGCACAGTGCTTTCAATATTGTCTAATGAGACAGATATATAGACTCCAGACAATCAAATCGAACCCTTTTCCTTTCGGACCTTGTTAAAAAGTTGAGCAAGAAAGAAACTCACCACAAACCAAAGATAGAAACTTGTAGAAATAAGAACAAGAGAGAACACACGAATTTAATAAAGTTCGGTAACGTGCCTACGTTCTCGGGAGCTACACCACACAATCTCTTTGATTAATGGAAGAAGGAATATAATCACTCAAATAAAGGATCAATCTCTCTAAGATTCTCTCGCTCTTTTTTCTCTCTTTCTGATGGTTTTTCACGTTCTTCTTAGCCTTAGAAAACACACACACACACACACACATATATGAATCCCAACCCAAACAGAATTCAAAACAGATTACAAAACTGCCAGCTCGACTCGCGGTCGACCGCTAAATCAGTCGCGGTCAACCGGATAAACGATAGAAACCCAAAATGTTTACATGATATCTCTGGTTGACCGCAGAACCTATTGCAGTCGACCGCGAAAAGTCCATAGACTTTTCTCAGTCGAGTGCATGTTCGCGGTCGACCGTCGAGAGCACCGCGGTCGACCGCACTGTAATTTTTCTGTTTTTTTCGTTTTGCTTCATCTTTTTGATTCTGGCTTCGGATTCAGTTTTGGGTCTACACTTAGACTAACAATCTCCCCACTTGGAGACCAAAGCGTCATCAGCGAGTTCACTCGAACTCTTCCCTTCTTAGCAAGTATCTTCTCCTCACCGGAAAAATTCTTTCTTCAATCATCAACATCCTGGCGATCTCACCGATCCTCCTAGTGTGATTTCGCCTTCATCTTCTACTCGTGAAGACTAACTGAAGTTACGCACAACTCCAGTTTCTCAATGATGACTACATTCGTTAACATGTCCGTCGGATTTTGACTCCCCAAAATCTTCATTAAGTATAACTTTTCGTCTTCAATCAACGAGCGTATGAAATGGTATCGTACGTCACTATGCTTCGTTCTGGCATTATAAACTGGATTCTAGCAAGATATATAGTGTTCTGGCTATCACAATAAAGAACTCCTCTCTATTATTTCAGATCTAACTCTTCCAAGCAGCCGTTCAACCAGATAATCTCTTTGTTTGCTTCAGTCATCGCGACATACTCAGCCTCGGTTATAGATAAAGTCATAATCTTCTGCAGACGTGAGACCCAGCTCACTACTGTTGACGCTAAGGTATAAACATACCCCATGGTGTTTCGTCTCGTATCATGATTATCGGCGAAGTCCGCATCCACGTATCCCTGCAGCACTAGCTCCTTCCTCCTGAAACATAGTGGCTTGTTCGTTGTCCCTTTCAAGTACCGTAATATTCACTTCACGGTCTCCCAATGCTACTTCACTAGATTTCTTGCAAACCTACTCATAACTCCCAGTGCATGGGCAATATCCGATCTCGTGCAAACCATCGCGTACATGAGACTCCTAATGGTTGAAGAATATGACACCCTGTTCATATGCTCTCTCTTTTTTTGTATTTGTTTTAGGCGATTGCTCCTCAGATAACTTGAATTGGCTTCCAAGGGGTGTGCTAATAACCTTAGCATTCTGCATGTTGAATCTTTGAAGTATCTTCTCGATATATTCAGTTTGGCTCAACCTCAACGTCCCTTCAGCTTCATCCCTAATGATTCATATCCCTAGAATCTGCTTTGTTTCACCCAGATCCTTCATTGCAAATTTCTTTGGCGGCTGCTTCTTCAAACTGTTTATCTCCTCTAAACATGGTCCTGTTACTAACATGTCATCAACATATAATAACAATATAATAAAGCTAGACTCGAACCTATTGAAATAGCAGCAATGATCCGAATTGCATCTTCTGTAGCTATTGTTTTGCATGAAGTTATCAAACTTCTTGTACCACTGTCTCGGAATCTGTTTCAAAACATATAAGCTCTTCTTAAGCTCGCACACCATCTATTTCTTTTCTTCTTCAATGAAGCCAACATGTTACTTCATGTAGATTTTTTATCCAAGTCACAATGAAGAAAGACAGTCTTCACATTAACTGTTCAAGGAAGAGGTCTTCTGCAGCCACCAAGCTCAACACCATCGTGATGGTTGTGAGCTTTATAACAGGGGAAAATATCTCTGTGTAGTTCACTCCTTCCCGCTGCTGGAACCCCTTTAGAACTAATCTGGTCTTAAACCTCTTGCTTCCATCACTCTCTTGCTTGACCCGGTAGACCCATTTGTTAGGCAAGACCTTTTTTTGTGCACGTAGCTGGGCTAATTCTCATGTCTCATTAGTGAGTAGAGAATCCACCTCCTCCTGCATCGCATGCTCTCACTGTTGAGATTCACTCACTTGCATAGCCTTCTCATAGCATTCTGGTTCACCGCTACCTGTCAACAATAAGTAATCAAGAGATGAAGCTATCTAGGATTCAGTTTGGGTACCCTGGATGACCTCCTAAACTCCACACCCTGGGTAGTTGCTTCTGCACCTGGAGCCTCCTCCGTTCTTTGGTCAGAACAAACGTCATCATCCCTATCTGAAAGTTCCTCTAAATCCATATATTCGGATCCACCTGCATCTGAAGTGCTACTCTTACTGCTTTGGCTATCGTTGGTATTTTTTGTCCTTGTACATTACCTCCTCATTGAATATGACGTCTCGACTCCTGATGATCTTCCTGTTCTTCTCATCCCAAAGATGATACCCGAACTCATTAATATCGTATCCAATGAATGTGTACTTCTGTGACTTAGCCTCTAGCTTGTCCCTGATATGAACATAAGCCATGTAACCAAATACTGTAAGTGTGAGAGATTTATCTTCTTTTCACTCCAAACCTCCTCTAAAATTCTAAAATCCAATGGAACTGATGACCAATGATTAATAAGGTAAGTCGTTGTATGCACCGCATCTCCCAAAAATGTCTTAAGCAAACCTGCATGTAATCGCATTCTCCTGGCACGCTCTGTCAAGGTCTTGTTCATCCTCTTCACAATTCCATTCTGCTACGACGTCCCTGGAGTAGTCCTCTCTAAGTAAATATCATTTGTAGCACAGAACCTCTTGAACTCCTCTAGCTCGTATTCTCTACCATTGTCTGATCTTAGACACTTCACCTTCAGATCTGTCTCGTTCTTGACCATGGCCTTCCACTTCTTGAAGACTCCGAACACCTTTGGCTTGTGCTTCATGAAGTAAATCCACACAATCCTCGAGTGATCGTCGATAAAGATGACATAGTATATCGAACCGCCAAAATAAGACATACTGGTTGGACCCCATATATCTATATGAATTAATTCTAGCATCTGAGTCTTAGGTGGTCTTCCACCCTTCTGAAAACTAACCCTCTTCTGTTTTCCAAAGATGTAGTCTTCATAAACCCCGACTTTCACGGAGTCAATCCTGGTTAGCTTTTCCTGTGAATGTAAGATCGTCATCCCCTTCTCGCTCATGTGTCCTAGCCTGTTATGCCACAGATCTGTACTCTCTTTACCAGCTATAATTATGAGGGTGTCACTCGCATGTGTGGTGAGGTAGAGAGTCCCTAATTTGTTACCTCGGGCAACTACCATCCTACCATTGGAGATTCTCCATGAATCCCTTATGAATGTCGAAACATAACCTTCTGCTCCAAGTTGTCCCACCAAAACAAGATTCCACTTTAGCTTCGGTAAATGTCTCACGTTCTTCAAGTTTTACTTAGAGCCCTTCATCTGATTCTGCACATCACCCTTTCTAATAATATTACAGGGCTCATTATCCCTTAAATACACCTTTTCAAAGTCCCATGCTATATAATTATGAAGAAACTTCTTATTAGCAGTGGTGTGAAAAGAGGTTCCTGAGTCGATGACCCAAGAATTCTAATCGCTTTCCATAGTAAGGATCAAAACATCCTGCACGATATGAGCCTCTTGCTCACCTGTATCTTTCTTTGGACTTTTACAGACTGAAAACATATGACTCTCCTGGCCGCAGTTCCAACACTTTTCTTTGATAGGCCTAACCTTCGAGTTCGACCTCTTCTTCACTAACTTCGACCGATTTCTGTTCTGGTTCCCTTTCTTCTGGCTTCTGTCTCTCTGCTCGAAGTTTAGGACTGAACCCGGATCTTCTGATTCAGACGCTTTTCTTCTAACCTCCTCGGATAGAATTATACTAACCACCTCACTCAGCTTCAACTTTTCCTTCCTAGCCGAATGCTGATTGCCGTCCGGCAACTACGATAGTAATAAAAGGGTCTGTACTTCGTCATCGAACGTGATGTCTACGGAGATAAGCTGATCAACAATCATGTTGAACTCGCTGAGGTGCATCGTGAAGGACCGTCCTTCTGCCATCTTGAGGTTGAAAAGAGTTTTTACCAGATGCACATTGTTTGTTGCAGACGGTTGCTCGTATATCTTCGTGAGCGCTTTCATAAGTCCTATCGTCGTCTTCTCCTTCAAGATATTGTAGGCTACTATCTTGACGAGCGATAACCGGATTTGCCCTAGAGCCTTCCTATCCAGTATCTCCCGATCATTGTTTGACTCATCTTTTTTCTGTCCCTTATCCTTGCTCATCAATGGGCAATACAAGTCCTTTTGGTATAGATAGTCCTCCATCTGCTCCTTCCAGTAGGCGAAGTCTGAACCGTCAAACTTCTCGATCTTAAATTTGATTTTCTCTGCTATGATTTTCTCATAAATTGCTGAACGAAGCTCTGATACCAGTTGTTGGGGGATTCGAAACAATCAAATCGAGCCATTGCCCTTCCGGACCTTGTTAGAAAGTTAAGAAAGAAAAAAATTCACCACAAATCAAAGATAAAAACTTGCAGAAATAAGAACAAGGGAGAACACACGAATTTAACGAGGTTCGGCAACGTGCTTACGTCCTCGGGAGCCACACCACACAATCTCTTTGATTAATTGAAAAAGGAATACAAGCACTCAAACAAGGGATTAATCTCTCTGAGATTCTCTCTCTTTTCTCTCTTTCTGATGATTTTTCACGTTCTTCTGAGCCCTAGAATATATATATATATATATATATATGAATCACAGCCTAAACAGAATTCAAAACAGATTAGGAAACTGTCAGCTCGACCGCAGAACCCAAAACGGCTACATGGTATCTCCGGTCGATCGCAGAACCCATCGCGATTGACCGTAAAAAGTCCAGAGACTTTTCTCAGTCGCGTGCATGTTCGCGGTTGACCGTCGAGAACACCGCGGTCGACCACACTACAGTTTTCCTGTTTCCTTCGTTTTGTTTCATCTTCTTGATTTCAGCTTCGGCTTAAGCTTTGGGTCTACACTTAGACTAACATTTTCTCCCTCTTATATATGTATGGGGATGTAATGATGCCGAACCTGGATGGACAATAATTAGCTTATCCTACTACATGAGCAAAGAAGAGTTTGCGCTAATCCTCATTTCCATTGAGTTCATTGCATCACCATTTCCTTTCTCTTTATCAATATAATGTGTTAACCGGTGAGTGAACCTTTAAGCACAGTGCTTTCAAATATTGTCTAATGAGAGAGATAGACTCCAGGATATATATTTTTGATTATTTTTACCCTTAGATGAACTCACTACTTACACCCAGGGGCAACATCTGTCAAAATTTACCAAGGGTAAAACAGTCAAAAAATTGTATCGAAGGGGTCTATCTGCAACAATAATGATATGGTAGTGAGTGCAAAACAACGATATTACAAGATGTTTAGCCACAACTAACCCAAAATTAAGATATATGCAACTTTCCACTTTTCTCAACAAAAAAGTCTGATACAATATTGTTCGTGCAGAAAAAAAACTTTTATTTTAATAGATAAAACCCTAATCAATCCCAAGATTATTCATGTCAAACTATTGAGATATTTAAGAAGATGCAGAACTGTACCTGAATGTATGGAGTAGGATGTGATTCTTGAGTTTTGAGATGTAGATCTTCCAAATCTTATTCGTATATATCCTTCTTAGAGAAACCCTAATCCTTCTGAAGATGAGAAATCAGAAAGAGATTCTACGTAGAGATTTGGGGGTGTCACAATCTTATTTATTCATAATTATCAATTCAACCCATCATAGGAGGCACATAAGTTTAATTATGCATTAAAAGCCCAAACCCTAAATTAGACCACTTTATTGGGCTAACCTTGATTGATAGCACATAATGCATATTTGTTTAATATATTGGCCCATATATTGGATTTAAATCCAACAAATATAACACACACTCGTACACTCACAAATACAGATAATCTACTGAAAAAAACACAACCCATCCCTAAATGAGGCCGAGCTTCTCATGGTGTTGAAGCTGAAGAGAGCTCCACACTAACATTTCTACCCTGTGCCTTCCCCTTACTCATTAGCCCTTTCAACATTGGCTTAACCTTCTCGGAAATCTTCACAATCATCAAAAACAACAACCTATAAACAACCACCATACCAAATAATATACCAAGATCTACCCATTTTGAATACCCCATCTCCACCTGCCAATAATCCCTCAGTATCACCTCACCACTAATAGTAGCACTGCCCCCAACTTGGTTATTGGGAAAAGTTAGACCAATGAACTCATTCTTGTAAAACCCTTGATTTGCATATTTATGGAATGCAATGTAGTACATTGGATATCTCCATACTGGCTTTGGGAGGTCATTTGGCAACCGAAAGAATCCTCCGTTGAGCATCATGACTCCTTGGATGCCTGCGCCCGTTATTATGCCCATGAGGAAATCAGGGACTATGCTTGCGACAATCATCATTAGGCTCTCTACGAGCATCATGCACATGAATAATACGAGGATGAAGTAGAGGAAGTGATCAAATTGGCTTTGGAGGCCAACTAGATAGTAAGCTATGGCTCCGGGGATTATGGATATCAGGGCTAAGTATGGAGTGGAGGAGACAATACTGCTTATCGCGAAAGTTGTGACTCCATAGTGCCCGTTTAGTCTTTCTCTACCAAAGATCTACATTTGATGATAAAAGAAGATATTTAGACATAGATTGCATTTGACGATGAAAGAAGATATTTAGATATAAATTGCATAACAGTTAAAGAGGTTAAGTGCAAATAAACCCCTGGTAGCTTTTTGGTTTGGAACTCAGTACTCCTGTAATTTCATTGTCGCAGATTAACTACTGGGTTAAGTTTTTTTCGGATTTTTTAAACTCTCAGATAGACTCACTAATTTCACCCACTGGCAATATCTGCTAAAATTAAACCCAGGAGATCTATCTGCAGCAATGAAACTATAGAATTAATAAGTGCAAGACAACAGTACTAGAGTGGGTCTATGCTCAATTTAACCCTATTTAAAGCTTAACAGATCCTATCATTCTAAAATAATTGGTAA
Organism: Asparagus kiusianus; assembly: GCA_022839385.1. Classification (NCBI taxonomy): domain Eukaryota; kingdom Viridiplantae; phylum Streptophyta; class Magnoliopsida; order Asparagales; family Asparagaceae; genus Asparagus; species Asparagus kiusianus. Next base: position 152,467 of record BQKN01000245.1, read on the forward strand.
CCAGAAATTTGCGAATAATCAAACGATTTGTTTTCAGAAGATTTGTTCATTTTGACTAGGAAATATACTCGGTGACTATGGTTGAGGAATTTGCATATCGGTCAAGGCCTCTCATCATAAGAAGTCTAGGGAATAGAAACCACCTTTTCACTTATATTGAATAAATGTAACGAGAAAAGAACTAACCTTCATGTCTTCCACAAAAGAAGGAAACCCGCCAATCGCCATGAAAGTGAGAAATGCAGCCACAAACATCAACATAGAGCCTCTAGCCTGAAAATATTCGGTACAATTTTAATCGGATGACAATAATCTACAGAGTTATTCAATTTAAGATTTATTATACAAACCTGAATTGATCCATAGCTATGACCAATGTCATGGTAAATTGTTCCAACACAAAGACAGAGTGCTATGTAAATTGCTAAGCGCAGCCAATAGTAACCAAGGTCTCTATGCATATTAACAAATGATCTTCTTGTGAGGACAATGGATTGGGTTAAGGGGCTAGCTTGATTTCCTTTTTTCACAAGACCTCCTCCCTACAAAAAATAACGATACGGAAATATATTTTTAAATTCTAGAAGAAGTAATTCTGATGGTTATAGCCTATAATGTAACTAAAATGTATGAATTACCATTTCATGTATCTCCGCTATTTGCTGCCTCACAACCTGTGAATTAACTGAAGCTCTATAAGACTTCACAAGGGTTTCAATTGCTTCAGCAGTAGTTATCGTTTTAGCATCAGGGCCTTCTTCCATATCCTTGAAAAAATAATAAAATGGACATGAGATTCAGACAAGTCCAATAATTTTATCAAAATTGAAAGAAAAAAATGTTACGAACCTTGTCAAAATCCTTGTTAATTGTCTTGAGGTAATGATCAGAAGGGTTCGTCAGGGATGGACATGGGAAACCATTCGATGCGAAGAACTGAAAAAAGAGGAATGAAATTTGATGCATTTTGTTCTAGTAACTCAGAAAATTGTGCATATGTGCAAAGATATCAGATAAGACATGTAAGAGAGAAACTGCTCGATTATTCTTTTCATGGATATTTTTGGATTAAAGTCCTTCAGAGTGCCTAAGCGAGCCAGATACATTATATAAATGATCTCAGATGTTATTTTTGCACCTTCATCCCCATTTTCCATATTTTCTACAGATATATGTGCACACAGATAAGGTTACCTCTTGTATGTTTTGCACCTTCACTTATATCATGGAAGAATTGTTAATCACAGAGAATATTATCATGATATCATCCATGTTGCATATGATTCTAATTTCTAAAGCCTTTTATGTCTTACATATTGACTAACTATTTTAGTCCATTGTATTAATTCAATGTCCCAGGCTCCCAGCTGCAAGTATTTTTGGATGTGCAGGTAGTTCAAATATAGTGTCAGTTCAGAATGTAACTTTTACTGGATATAAAACCATCACTTAAATGCTGAAAATGACAGGGATTAGAGTCATTAATACGTATCACATGGTCTACCTAATAACTACTTCAATAAATTCAATTAAATCCATGTCATATTATCATGTATACAAGTAGGTCACACTATCTTCGTCACTTTTAACACAAAGAAATCTGTTTCTGTAGGGATTCAGTAAGATTTTGAAGTAGGCATTCAGTAAAATTTTGAAGCAAAACCACTTCCAACTTGTACATTTAAATGTCTATGTCATCACATATTTTGTCATTTAAGCTTGGAATCATTCATCAGTATTGCCTTTCTATCAGTAGCTCCTATGGGCTGAAAGGATAAAGAAGAGGAGAAATAAAAATAAAATAAAATAATAAAACGAAAAAAAATAAAAAAATAGAAAAAAAGCTAAATTAAAGTAGGCCACATGACTGGAATCTAGAGGACCTGGATAAGTTACCTATTGTGTGTTAACCAATAGAGCAAGTAGGATAGCAACATTCAAACTTCTTTGCTTAAAAGAAAGAGAGCTTAAACTAAGTCAAACTAGTTTTTCTTAAGAATTTCAATCTGGTATCAGAAGCCAGGGGAAAATTGGCCACACAAATCTGCAGTGACCTCCCAAGATTGGCTTATAATTACTAGATTTAGTGAAGAACTATGTAAAATTAATATTAGATGGATCCATTATCTACAAAGTAGTTCATTCACATTACAACGTAAACCTTTTGCATGTAATCTTGACAGTCTATTAGGGACTTCAGGTTAGTAGCTAAACAGCATGCATATGGTTTCGTGCCAAGGAGAAACCACCTTTAATAAAATAAATATTTAATCTTGATCTTATATAAGTAGTATCTTTGAATTGTTACAAGGATCTGAAGAAAGTTTCTCCAATTACCAACTAGACATAAAAAATTAAGAAAAAGCAAGTAGTAGCAATTGACAAAATTGTGCTAACTAACACAAGGAAAAAGGGAATACCTACCTTTGTTTATACATATTCAACTACCCTATATCTATATATGGCACAAGATTTTGAAAAGTTAGTGTTCTCAATATAGCTATGGAACTATAAGTAACCCATAATTCAACCAGATAGATTATGTTGCAGGTTAATTTTCTTCTGTTTTGTTTTATTTAGTACCAAATGTCTTGTTCAGAGGGACTTGGTACTGATGATTGTTTCATTACCTTCGATTCCCTCGACTTCTCAGTGACATAAAATATCAAATTTACTATCTTCGAGCAAGAATAGAACATATCATATTTTTAATGTTGTTTCTTGTAGTGATAAGACAGGTAATGTCAATCTTAGTCATAATCATCTCATAATGTGTCACCGACTTGTGACGTTACAGTCAAATAAGTTGAGCAAATCTTCTCATACAAAACTTGAAAAGATTACTAAAGGGCCATAATCTCCACTTTGAAATCTCAGTCTTTCCTGACTAAATCTAAACGAAGGAAACCTCTCCAACAACTCAAACGCTTAGGTATGAAGCATAAAATTCGAGTTCATTGTGTCTACAAAGTAATTCTAAAGTATTTTACAAACGAAAATGCAATGAACCTTATATCCTGCATGGCTGATCTAAACTTGATGTTTTTTTATTTAAAAAAAACGTCAACTTTAGATTTTAAAAAGGTCCCACATATTAATGTAGTCGAAAAAGCTTTTTGGCTCGCAAAAAGCCAACACGCAGCCAGCGCCCAAGAGAGAGGAACAGGGGGGTGGGCCCTACAGCTGTGGGGCCCACCCCCCTGTTCCTCTCTCTTGCACGCTGGCTGCGTGCTGGTGCTGGCTTTTGCGAGCCAAATAGCAGAGCTGTAATGTAGTCTCCCTCCAAAATGAACCTGGTAATTGCAGTTTTTTTAAGGGAAAAAAAAAGAACTTTTTACTGGGCAAACAATTCCAAGTGCATAAAAGCATGTAATTAATTACATTTATCTAAGTGTACATATCATTGAAGGCGCATATCAATGTCTACTAGGTCAACTGTAACTAGCCGAAACAAAACAAACTCGTGGATTCTATTTAGTAATTAATGTCTTATCCAGAGAGACTTTCTATCGGGGATTGTTATCATCAAGTTTCATTTTAGTTCTCTGATGTTTCATTGTCTATTAAATTCATGCCTTTAATTACTTGCTTTACTTAAATAAATGAATAAATAAATAAATTACTTATGGTACAAGTTTCACGCTCAGACTACCAATTTCTTAGTCCTTTATGTCTTTTCTTGTTAATTTACAAACGTCTCTTTCTGGTTATATCAGAGGAATTGAATGTGACTTGTGAGCTTGCACTCACATGCAAATAACTTATAATCAAATCTTACAGAATTAATTTCTCATACGAGACTTAAATAGGCCAACAAAATCTCCACTTCGAAGTCTTTGTCTTTCCTGACTAAATCAAAACAAAGAAAATGTCTTCAGCAAGTCAAAAGATTTAGATACGGCACATAAAAATTTGAGTTCATTGTATCTACCAATAAAATGCAAAATATTTTACAAACCAAAATGCAATGCACCTATATGTTGTCAAGACTATTAGCATCTCCAACAGCTTCCCCATTTTCCACTTTTGGAGAATTTAGTTAGGTTTTTGGTCCAACAGATTTCCCATCTCATTCCCCAAAATAGGGATGGAGGAGAAAAAATGAGGAAGCTTCCCCAAATCTGCAGCATTCTCCAAAATTTTGGAGGAAAAAATGGATTCTTCACAATGGGAAAGCTGTTGAAGTTGGTGTAAAAATTAGTTAGAGAATATGACTTTTGCTTCCCCATTTTGGAGAAAATTTTGGAGAAGCTGTTTAAGATGCCCTTAGAGCATCTCCAACAGCTTCCCCATTTCCCACTTTTGAAGAATTTAGTTAGGTTTTTGGTCCAACAGATTCCCCATCTCATTCTCCAAAATAGGGATGGAGGAGAAAAAAATGGAGAAGCTTCCCCAAATCTGTAGCATTCTCCAAATTTTTGGAGGAAAAAAGAGATTCTTTAAAATGAGGAAGCTGTTGGAGTTGGTGTAAAAATTAGTTGGAGAATATGACTTTTGCTTCCCTATTTTGGAGAAAATTTTGGAGAAACTGTTGGAGATGAGAGGGCAACAACTTGCATCAGAATTTGATGCCACCATTGGTAACAGTGATGGGGTCGGAAAAGCAACTGACATTGAGGGGGAGTGATATTTTTTTAGCTTATCGGCCTGTATCCTTGGGTTTTTTTCGTTCAATCGGAGTGTTTTGACTTTTACTTGATTATATTTGCAAGTAACCCTTCTTTTAATTGTTATTTTGTTCAGTCTTGGATTCTTATTCATGGCCTCCAACATTATTGTTTTCACTTCTATAACCTTGTGAGGCTTAGAGACATTCAGATTTTGGATCTGGAGATGTTTCATTAAACCGTTAGTCCGTTACTAATGAAACGTAAAGAGTTTATATTCAAGAATACTAATGAAGATACTGATGACACTAAGGGTCCGTTTGGTTCATGGGAAGGGCATTGGGTTTTGGGCAGAAAGCCTGCCAAAGTGCCAGTTTTGGCAGGCTTTCTACCCAAAACCCAATGCCCTTCCCATGAACCAAACGGCCCCTAAACATCCATAATTCCAGTTAAAAAAAGGTGCCACGTGGAAATATCCCCTTGATGCACAAAAAGCATATATGCAATTTCCCCCAAAACAGAACTTATAATTGCACTAACCTCACTTGTGGAAGAAGTTGGTCCAAAATAGACAGTCTTCCCATAAGCAAGAAGGCATAGTCCGCTGAACAAATCAAAAACCTCACCGCTCGGCTGATGGATGGAGGCAACCACCGTCATCCCCTCTCGGCGTGCCAGCTTTGCGATCCGACTTACAACGTGGTACGATGCAGCACTGTCTAAACCGCTCGTTGGTTCGTCAAGAAATAATAGCTTTGGCCGAGTCAAGATCTCAGCACATATGCTCACCTGTTTGATGACGAGAGCGAAATAAAGTTACCTTTCCAGATCAAAATGCTCTTAGAATACTATGAAGCCTCGATGAAATACAGATCAGATAAGCTAATTATCATACTTATTTATTGATCACGAATATGAACTCAAATAGGAATATGATTCGACAAGTAAAACTTATATCCGTATTCATCAAGATTGGAGACAGACACAAATCAGATGAGAGAGAATACTTTTTTTATTTAATATGCGATAAACACTATACATATATTCAAATTAGAGTTCAAAAGCATGTTTGACACACATAGAAATTCAAGGTAGATTGACCTCTTGATCATCAAAATCATCAGCAGTTATATAATCGATATACATATATTCAAGTACATGCATTCTTGTATCCTATCAAAAGAATTACACTCATATTCATGTTCATGGACGATCAGATATCCTTCTGTGTTTCCTAAGGTGCAAATAAATTAACAGATATATACGAGATATCTATATCCATTTGCATATCTGCATGTAGGAAACTTACCCGCCTCTTTTGCCCGCCACTGATGCCTGATATTCTTGTGTTCTTGGCTGAAACAAGCCCCATTTCTCGAATTGTATCCTCTGCTCTGGCGATTTTCTCTGATTTCGACAGGGTTGACGGGAGTTGAAGCTCAGCCGAGTAGTAGACCGCTTCTTGGACAGTGAGTGTCGTCATAAGCACGTCATCTTGGGTAACATAAGCAGAGGTTCCAAAAGAAAGTGACTGTTTCTGGCCGTTGATCAGAATGTCTCCCGTTTGTCTTAGATTTGATCCTAATCTTCCTGCATTCCATCATCATAACATTATTATTTTTTAATGAACATTATTGAACTTTAATATGTATACATTACTAGTGACTTAGTCATAAGAAATTAGCATCTTATTAAGGTTAAATTCAAAATTTTCAGGCTCAACTACCATCCAATCGTAGAAAAATAGCTACCTATATCTCTTGTTTCATCTTATTGATTTATTTCTTCATGGGTATTTCCCAAGTTTGACAATTAAGGTACCACGTAGCAAATTTGTGTAAGAAATCTTTATCGTGGCATTTGACTGTAACTAATTTTAAAATATAAATACTCATAAAATAAATAAATAAAACATTAAATTATAATAAGAACATGTCTGAACGCTGAAAAGTGTGAACGGTTTAGTACGATCTCAAAGGAAGTTCCTTGCACAACTCAACATAACTTTATTGAATCAAGCATGTTGTAGAAATTAAATTTCAAGAATATAGATTCTTCTCCTTTTTTAAAATTTTTTAGTTCCTAACTGTAACAATCAACGTGTAGTCTCCATATTTTATAAATGTCAACTGTAGTTGCAAATCCCTCTAAGTCTGCATTTTGTCCCAAAAATAAGAAAAATAAAAAAATGGAATCCTGATTTCTTCAAACCCAAAACACATCAAATTAAAAAAATTTCCCAAAAAAAAAACAAACACCTTTCACACAACAAAAATACCTTATACTCAAGCTTTTGTGCGCTTAAAAAATTCTTGCTAGAAAACAATGAACAAATTTTTTAAGAGATGAAGTGTAAAGATTGCCTATAATTTAGTAAGATAGGGAGAATATTGACTACTCAATCAAAGAAGTACATTTAACACATATTATGCTTTCAAACTTAAATGTATTTTTTTTTACAGGAAGTACTTGCATTCAGAAAAAGAAAAAAGGGCTTCACATCCTCTCTATTTTTAAAAATGATTGAGAGATTATTATTTTCAATCACAATGTCTACTATTTGAAAGCAAATGGGTGCTGGTTTGTTCCTTCCACGGTCTTGACACGACACACGCATCCACACCTTTACAATCTAGATTCTAGATCATCAATATACTCGCATCATAGTTGATTGTTTGAATGTGTCGCATCGGCCACGCACCAGTCATCACTGTACGGAGACACACAGTCTCCCATGATTTGTAAATCATTACAAACTTTAGCACTCCTTATATGCTCTCTCTATATAACACTGATTTCCACTCAAAACGAATTAGAACTGTCTCTAACAACAGTTTTTCCTTTTTTTTTTTCTTTTTTTCCCCCTTCTTTTTCTCGAAGAACCAAACGATAGATAGTTGTCTGACTAGAACTAGTGAATCCAAATCCAAAAAAAGGTGGGGGGGAAAAAAATTTACCTGCCAATGCGTCGAGAAGAGTAGACTTCCCACACCCAGATGGACCCATAATAGCCAAAACCTCACCGGGCCTAGCGAAGCCATTGAGCCCACAAAGGATCGGAACTCTCCCATCCTCACTACCATCGGAAGCCCAAGCCCAAAGGTCCTCCCACGTCATCGAAACCCCCGCGCGACCCCCTCCGTTAACGTGCTCCACTCTCCCCATCTCGAGCTCCACAGGATCCTCGCCGTCCACGTGTCCCCCTCTGCCCCGGTGGTGGAGCATCGGGGGAGGAGACGGGCTGTTGCTGAACGGAAAGGGGCTCTGGTCTCCTGCAGCCCAATCACGCAGCGGCCTGCTCGGGCTCGGGCTCGGGCTCCATCTGGGGACTGTTGGAGTTGTGGACATTGGAGTTGCCTTTGGTTGGTTTAAGAGAGCAAGAAGACGTACGGGAGATCGGGAAGTGGGATTTTTGCCAACGGAATTTATGAAGGATGTAATTTAAAATGGGGATGGTGGTCAGCCTTAAATAGAAGAGCTAAATGCCGCCAGTCATTGTCTCGGTTACTCTCTAAATAACAGAAAACCCCCCTAACTTTGTACAAATACCAAATAACCTCTCATGACTTTCAAAATATAATGAACTCACCTCTTAAGTTTAGGGTTATCTTAAGTTTGCACGTTATCAGAAAACCGTCCTAACAAGTTATATACCAGAAAACCATAGTTTCGCACGGGTGAGTAAAATAAAGCATTTTGTTAGTGAAAATTGCAGATAACGTTGCTAGAGGGATTTTCTGATGAAATCTCAAACTTAAGAGGATCGAGTTTTCTGATATCCTTTAATTTACGGAGGGTTTTCTGATATTTTAAGAATTATGCAAGGCTATGTAATAAATGTCCAAAGTTGAGGGAGGTATTATGATATTCAGTTAATTTGCAGGATAAAAAGAGCTTTGCTACAGGGACCCAAAATATGAGACCAATAAAGGGGACAAGTGAGGTGTCTCCCTCCTATTGGATAATGAGTTGGCCATTATTAATGATGGCCAACTCATTATCCAATAGGAGGGAGACACCTCACTTGCTCCCTCTATTGGTCCCATATTTTGGATCCTTGAGGAATTTTTCGGATAAAAAAAGACCGCGGATTATCCTTCTTAACTAGAGAAGATCAACAATTCTTCTCTCCTGCCTGTTCGCATTTTCTCTTCTTCCTCTCCCAAGTTATATATTCGTAATATCTAACAATAGGAAAAAAAAATTAGGATCAAAAGTTGTGACAATGTTTTAGTACAAAAACAGTTATAACTATGTTTGAGTACAATCGCTAACTATATAAACTCATCCAAATTAAAAAGTTTGTTTTAAATAATATTTCTTTTGTAGAAAATGGTTTTTTTTTCATGGATTACAGATCCGTTAAGGTATATAAGTTTGGAAATTGTTACTCCAATTTGAAATAACACACATTCGGATTTTAGTTGTTTATTCATATAATAAAGGCTGAATGGATCAGGATAGAGTCAGTATATTCTTCATTAGGCAGCTTGGATGAAGTGGGCCTAAGTTTCTATTTCATGGGCGCCTGGTTCGGAAAAAAAATAAATAAACAAATATAAGAAAATGCAATTATAACTTAAAAAAGGGTATGTGTTAGTTCAGCCTCCTGACCTGTCTCCTCTCCTATGACGTTTTAGTAGAGTTGCCTGTCTCCTTAATGAAGATCGGATCATAGAATGTCAGGTGCATTAATGACCACATTAAGAGAAGGTTAGTTAGAGATAGTATCTTCGTATCTTCTGTTGATCGCATAGGGATTTAAGAATCCAAACTTAGTTCTTATAGACCCATTGCCCTCAAGAATATTGGTAGCCCAAAAATATCTACCTGTCTCCAATTGGATGCTATTGATTCCAGAGGAGGTGTCCTTTTGGGGTGGAATGATTCACTTTTTGATTGTATTGACTCATATATCAGCATCTTCTCTGTCTCAGTTGTCCTCATCCATAGAGTTCTCAATTGGAAATTCCTAGCTTCTTCTGTCTATGCTCCTACTGAGAAGTCTGATAGGGAGGTCTGTCGGTGAGAGCTCCATAGAATTAAGAGCATGTTCTCCTACCCTTGGACCCTTTTTGGAGATTTTAATGTCACTATTTCTGTTCATGAGCGTAGTGGTAGGTTTGCCTCTCCCTCTGATATTGCCAATTTTCAGCTTCTCATTAACTCCCTGAACCTTATTGACCTCTCCCTCAATGGCAAGCTCTTCACTTGATCTAATATGAGATCTCACCCCATCTTAGCAAGGTTAGACAGGTTCCTCGTTTCTTTAGATTTTGAATCCAGTTTCCCCTCCTTAGTTCAATTCTGTCACCCAACTTCATACTCAGATCATGAGTTTCTCATCCTTGATACCTCCAGTACCACTACTAAGCCTCCATTCCGGATGAAGAAATCATGGCTCTCTCATTCTTCTTTCTCAACCTTTGTTATCTCTTGCTGGAATAACCTCTCTTACAGAGGAAACCTAATTCAATCTATTCACCTCAAACTCAAAATCCTTAAGCGTAGGTTTAAATGGTGGAAGAAAAACATCTATGGGTCGATCGTCAACAACAAATCACAAACTCTCAATTCCATTCAAGCCCGCAAAATCTTGGAAGAATCCAGACCTCTATCTCCCTCAGAAATTTCCCTTAGAATCTCTCTCAAAGATTCCCTTTCCTCTCTGGCCAAACAAGAAGAAATTTTCTGGAAGCAAAGATCCAGGCTTCAAAGGCTCCAAGAAGGAGACTCTAACACTTTTTTTCTTCATAAAATAGCCTCTCATAATAGAAGAAAGAATTCCATCCCCCACATTACCTATTCCAACTCTGTTCTCTTCTCCGAGAAAGACAAACAAAATGCATTCTTTCATCACTTTTCCACCCACTTCAAAGCTCAATCTCCTCCCTCCTTCCAGCTTGATTGGGATCACTTGTTCCCTCAGCCTACCAACAATCTTCTCTCTTTAGACATCCCCTTCTCCGAGCCTGAGATCAAGGCTGCAGTTTTTGGTCTCCACCCAGACAAATCTCTGGGGCCAGATGGATTCCCCATTCTCTTCTATCAATCTTTACGGGATGTCCTCAAACTAGACATTATAGCTTTCTTCAACCAAGTTTTCAGTGACCCCTCCAACCTCCACATAATTAACTACTCCTTCATATCCCTCATAACCAAAACTCACTCCCCAGACCATCCATCTGCTTTCAGACCCATCAATCTCCTCAATGGCTTGTTCAAAATTTTCACTAAAGTTCTAGCCAACAGATTAAGCCCCTTTCTGTCTTCCTTGATTCATCCTACTCAACCTGCCTTTCAACGAGATAAGTTCACTATTGATTCTATTGTTCTGGGCCATGAAATGATTAACCTATGTTTTTTCAAGAGGATTGAGGCATGTATCTTAAAATTAGACTTCAGCAAAGCTTTTTACTGTGTTAGTTGGGACTTCCTCCTCAGTCTTCTCAAAGCTAGAGGCTTCGGTCACAAATGGTGCTCTTGGATTAAATCAATCTTATATTCTTCTAAATCCTCTGTCATTGTTAATGGTACACCAACCAATCCCTTCGTTTGTCATAGAGGCTTCAAACAAGGAGACCCTCTTTCTCCCCTACTTTTCCTTTTGGTTGTTGATGTTCTTTGTAGAATGATTCTTAATAGCTGTAATCATGGAGACATTTCAGAGCTCCACCTCAAGGATATGCTGAATGGCATTAAATCATTACAGTTTGCTGATGATACTATTATCTTTTGCAAAGCCAACAAATCTAATATCATAAACCTTAAGTCCATTCTATACCTCTTCGAAAATGTTTCTGGTCTGGCCATCAATTTCCCCAAATCCAATCTATTTTACAGTGGAAAATCTCCTATCAAGGGACCTCTTCTGGCCAAAATCCTTAATTGTTCATTTTCTTCCACTCCATTCAAATATCTAGGCCTCCCTATGAAGAGGGGTTCATTAACTAGATCTGATTGGCAACCTTTGTTGGACTCCCTTAATAGAAAACTTTTCCTCTGAAAAAGTAAACATCTTTCCATTGGAGGTCGTCTGGTTCTCCTCAAATCATTCCTATCCTCCATTCCTCTCTACTATATGTCATTCTTCAAACTTCCTTCCTGGCTTATCAAGCACATTGACAAAATTAGATGCAACTTCCTTTGGGATGGATCTTTTGACTCTCACAAAGGTTCTTGCCCAGTCAAATGGGAGACTATCTGTTCTCCTAAAGCTTGTGGTGGATGGGGAGTTTTCAATCTTCAGCTTTTTAATATCTCCCTTCTCTCTAAATGGCTTTAGAAATTCTTCGATAACAACAATCATGTCGGTAAGATCCTACAGTCCTTATACTCGTCTAATCTCCTCAAAACTTCTTCTCCTCGTTTATGTTCCAGATTCTGGAGAGATATCCAATCATGCTACTAATACTTCTCTGGACTTGTTTACTGGTCTCTGGGTTCTAGGTCTAGAGTCCTCTTCTGGGAAGACAAATGCATTGGCGCTAACTCTCTAGCTAGCCTCTTCCCAAAGGCTTATCATCTGGCTTTCTCCTCTCATATCTCCATTGCTTCCCAAGGCATATTTCAGGGGGGCAAGTGGATCTGGAAACCTATTATTAGACGTCCTACTAATGATCAGGATAGAGCTCAAGTGCAAGCTCTTATGCATTTACTTGCAGACTGTATTTTATTCCCTTCCTCTGCAGTCAACAGTCCTACTTAGTCCCTCTTTGCCTCTAATCAATTCTCTGTCAAGTCTCTTTACTCTATGTTGGCAGATGGCGGTCTGTGTTTCCAAGTCAATTCTTCTATCTGGAATAATCTACTGCCCAGCAAAGTCCAAATTTTCTACTGGCTCTTGAGCCTTCAAAGACTGAAGATGAAGGATAGATTAGCTATCCAAGGATGGCTTGCAGACTCATCATGCCATTTCTTCAATGATGAGGAATCCCATGACCATTTATTCCTACCGTGCTCTCATGCTAATAAAATATAGACTGATCTCTCCAAGATTGGTATTGGCTCCCTCCCTATCAACATCAACCTATGCCTTGCCATTTGCTTTGACATGTCCATCCAGCCATCAGTTCGTCTTCTTTGGGGCACCTGCTTCCCGACTATATGTTGGATCATTTGGAAAGCTAGGACTGATTGCATCTTCTCTAACATGGTTTTCTCTCCTCAGCAAATCATCTCCAAAGCAGTTAATTTTCTTATTTTCTGATCATGTGCATCCTCCTCCAAGAAGATAATCAAGCTGCAGCGGCTAATCCGCTCCTCAGGGCTGCCGGAGATTCTGGAATCAAGTGAAGATAGTAATATGATCATCTGATCGGGGAGTTTATGTTTGCTGACTGAGATAGCCTTTTGTGACAAACATTCTATCTTTCTTTTCGGTTTTCTCCATCTTCTGGTTGTTTAAGCTTTATTTTGGTTTTATGTATATATCTCTTAGTTTTCTACTTATGATTTAGATTTTTCTCCACCTCGGAGTTGGTGTCTAAATCATCAGCAGATTACTACTTTTGTAAGACGTTCTATTTAGGTTTTAATATATTTATGATAGGGCTTTCTGCCTTATTTTCCTTAAAAAAAAGGGGTACGTGCAAATAACTTACTATCATTTTTTTTATAAAACTTATTATCATTTTCAATTAACTAATGAGGTACAATGAAATAGACCAACCTCAAAGCTCATCCTGTTAGATATAATCACCCTCGTTTTTTCTAGTTAATTTTATTAAATAAGTTCTCACTTCATCCTCAGTATACTTTGTAACTATTTAAACTCTCTTTTTTTTGCAAGTGAGATTACTTGGCTCCTGTTAGGGCATTAAAAAACAAAAAGAAAAAGACATTAGCTTCAGAATACAAATATCAAACTCACATAGACAAACACATTAGATTTAACTAGCGGCCGGAACAACATAAACATGTTCGCTCTTTTTTCAAAGCTTCCCCTCCACCCGGCATATTAAATTTTACTGGGCTCAAAATGAGTTATATATAGAGTAATGGGTTTAAATGTTGTTGAATGTAAAAATATACTATTTATTTGCCCAGATCTTCACTAGGCGTATGATAAAAATACCTTTGACTCCTTTTATTATTATTATTAAGTGCCTCTATAACAACATCAAATTTAGAGATGCAACATAGGAGAAATAGTGACTTGCTATAGGATTAGTTTCAATTTTAATAAATATAGAGTAACGTCTCTCATATTTAATTTCTCTTGTTTGACGGTTTTTTTTTTGGTCAATGAAAAGGTATTTATTCATCATCCAAATGTGAAAAAATCAGCACATCAAGATTCTCAGCTTGAACTGAGAATACAAAAAAAATTCCTATTCTACTAATACATCACTCATACTCTAAAAACTGCAGAGAACAAATCCATTCTCTGTTTTCAGCAGTAAAAGGACCATTGAGGACAATAGCTAAGATGCTAAATTTTATCTCCTTAAACACTTGATCAGCTGGCTTCAATTCATGTCTGAAAATCCTGCCGTTCCTCTCATTCCAAATGTTATAAATTGTTGAGGTAAAAGCCAATTTCTTTAGCTTTTGTTTAAACCCCCTTCCCCTCAACCTGTGACAGAACCAATTCAAAACTTGATTCCAATTGCTCGATCTCCACCTGAATTGTAACCAATTCATAACCTTGGCCCAGATATCACTAGAATAGGAACATTCGAAAAAAAGATGGTCTCTGCATTCCAGACCAGAGCATAAAACACAGCTGTTTATGTTAACAACTCCCCTCCTGATCAGTCTGTCCTGAGTAAGCAAACGGTTTTGAACTGTTAACCAGCTAATAAAAGCATGTCTGGCGTAGTTTGAGGACTCCCATATTGTGCCAAACCAAGGCACCAAATTAGATGTAGGGGAGAGTGCAGCATATAAATCAGAAAGTTTTACTTTTGCATTCTTGTAGCAAGAACAGATGGCCTGAATCAGATTATCAACCCCACCAAAATGCCCCTGAGCCTTGTCTCTGATCTTCAAGATCTGTCTCCACATCCACGAATCAGTTTTTTTTGCCTGAACATGCCAGACATCACAATTTTTCAGATACGTACCATGAATCCACTTGATCCATAGATTTTCCTTGTTAACATATATATTCCAGAGTAGCCTCAATGCTGAAGCTGTACTCCATGTAGAAGCAGAGTATATGCCTAGCCCTCCAAATTTCTTATGCAAGCAAGCTTTATCCCATGAAATGAGAGGAGTTTTATGAACCTGTTCAGAATTTCCCCAAAGAAAATTCCTGCATAATTCATCTATTTTTTGAAGCACTCTCGTAGGCAGAACATAGTTTGAAGTCCAAAAGTTTTGTATACCAAGTACAACACTTTTAATTATTTGTAATCTGCCTGCATAAGATAGGAACCTGTTTTTCAAGCAAGCCTGGAACTGACCTGTTATCTTGTTGAAAAGGTTTGAACAATCCATATATGATAGACGTTTACCAATCAATGGAATACCCAGATAAGTGATGGGCAAGGTACCTTCAGGGAAATTCAAGAGATTTGATACATGTCCCTTTAGATTATCATCAATTCCACCATAGAAAACTTTGCATTTCCCAGGATTTGCCTCAAGGCCTGAGACATCACTGAAATGTTTGAAGCACTTGTAGAGCAAATTGACTGAATGAAGATCACCTTTAGAGAAAAGAAGAAGATCATCCGCAAAAATTAGATGAGTGATTTTTAGATCACCACATCTAGGATGGAATTTAAAATCCTTGTTATTCTTAAGCAAATTTAACTGCCTTGAGAGATATTCCATACCTAGATTGAATAGATAAGGTGAAAGAGGGTCACCTTGTCTTAAACCCCTCTCTCCCTTGAAGTAGCCATGTAGGGTACCATTTAAAGAAATAGAGTACTTAGGGGATGTAATACAGACCATAATCCAGTTTACTGTTTTGTCAGGAAAGCCAAGACCTAAGAGCATATCCTTTAGAAAATTCTAATTGATAGTGTCAAAGGCTTTTTTGATATCAATACTCAACATAATCCTGGGTGAAATGTGCTTTCTATTGTAATTTTTCACAATCTCATGGGCTAGTAAGATGTTGGTTGAAATTTGCCTTCCTCTCACAAAAGCACTTTGAGCCTCATTGATCAAGAATCCCATAACAGGTTTGATCCTATTAGCTAGAATTTTTGAGATAATCTTATAGAGACAGTTACAGCAGGCTATTGGTCTGAAGTCAGATGAAAACTTTGGGCACTTTATTTTTGGAATCAAAGTAATAGATGTAGCATTGATCATTCCTAGAAGTTTGCCAGAATTAAAGAATTCTTCAATGGCCTTCGTTACCTCATCCCCAATAATGTGCCAAGCTGATTTGTAAAATGCCATGCTAAAACCATCAGGTCCAGGAGCTTTATCATCACCCATGGAGAAGACTGCATTTTTAATTTCCTCTTTGGTCACTGGAGAAGACAGGTCACTAGCTTGAGCTTGATCCAAGCATGGACCATTTGTGATAATATCACTAATAGGACTAGCTGTTTTTATAGTTGTGCCCATGAGATTTTTGTAGAAAGATATAAGTTCTTGAGTAATCTCATCACCATCAGTTAATCTGGACCCATCATTATTGTAGAGCACCATAACTCTATTTAGATGTCTTTTAGCTTTAATTGCAGAGTGATAGAAACTTGTACATCTGTCTCCTTGCACACTCCACTGAATCCTAGATTTCTGTTGGTAGAAAGAGAGCTCACAATCCAAAAGTTTGTTATAAGAAATAAAACAACTTTTTTCCTGCTTGATCAGATCAGTGTTAAGAGGATCCCCCTGTAAAAGTTTCTGTGTATTCTCCAGATTTACTCTAGCCCTGATCACCTGTTCACTGATATTATGAAAACTTCTTTTGTTTAAATCCTTCAGTGCAGTCTTCAGTAGCTTCAATTTACTTGTAACAAAAAACATAGAACAACCTGCAATTGAGTTTTGCCAAACTGCAGAAATAATAGGCAGGTAACTGTCATGTTTAATCTACATCTTGTAAAATTTAAATGGCTTCTTTCCTTGCACATAATCATCATAAATTGAAACCAAAGCTGGGGAGTGGTCAGAGCAACTAGGAAGAAGGTACTCAACATGACAAGAGTTGTGCAAATTGATCCAAGAATCATTAACCAAAGCTCTATCCAATCTACTCCAAACCCTGAAATTAGAATCTTGTTTGTTATTCCAAGTGTAATGGCAGCCTTCAATTTTCAAATGTGATAAATGACACTTGTCAATAAATTCTCTGAAATCAATAGTTTCAGCTTCAATAACTGCAGCACCTCCTATTTTATCTTCCTGCCCAGTTATGGCATTGAAATCACCAGATAGAATCCATGCCTTGTTTACAACTGATTTGAGAGGAATAATGACTTGCTATAGGATTAGTTTCAATCTTTGACTCCCTGGTTGGTGAAGGATCAAGTTGACTCCAATAAGACCAGTGATAAATGAAAAAATACGAGTCCGACACTGTCCCTTATGGGCCCTAGGGCTGTCCAAAACAGCCCCCGGGCCGCGGCCCGGCCTGGAAACCCGGGCCAAGTTCGGGCTCCGAGTCGGGTCCGAGCCGACTCTTTTGTGTCCGGCCCGGCCCGAATTATTTTTTTTTATTTTTTATTTTTATGTATTATATTATATATGTATATATAAATATATATAATAGGTATAATATATGTATATATAATATATTTTTATATATGTATAATGTATGTATATATAATATATTTCTATATATGTATAATATGTCATATGTGTGTATATATATACTCTCTCTTAGTATATAAGTATATATAAGTATACTCTCTCTTATATAAGTATATATATGTATAAGTATATATAAATATACTTTTTCTTATATAAGTATATATAAGAATACTCTCTTAGTATATATGTATATATAAGTATACTCTCTCTTATATATGTATACTCTCTCTTATATAATATATTTCAATATATGTATAATATGTTATATGTGTGTATATATATACTCTCTCTTAGTATATAAGTATATATAAGTATACTCTCTCTTATATAAGTATATATAAGTATACACTCTCTTATATATGTATAATATACGTGTGTGTATAT
>BQKN01000245.1:193186-228155 GCA_022839385.1 Asparagus kiusianus
GTCGTGCAAAACTTTAGCTTATGTTCTTGCTAAATTGTCCCTAACTTATATGTTTGCGTGAATTGGTTTAAGCTAAGGAGGTGGATCTATGGCTTTCGACTACCTGACGAGCACAGAATTCGGAGGGTTGTTCTTGGGAATCTTACAGTGAGCAAAGGGGAAGAGGTTTTATGTGTACTTAACAAAGGAGCAGTTCATGAAGTCTTGCGAGTTCAGATAACTTCAGTTAAACCAGCTGCTTCGCAGTCTAGCCAAGACCTTTGTTTGCTTAGAATTGTAGACTTTAGGTTGTAATGCATGAGACGAATAAAAAATGCTTTGACTTGTAAGATATAACAAGTACTCATATTTTCATGTGCTTTTCAGGCGAATGATGCACAATTGAGCACAATGGTTGCCGAGCAGGTAAGAATGTCTCTTTTCTGCAATAAAATGCTAATTTTTCCCCAACCCATTGCTAAAATCTGCTACTGTTGAATAACCATAATGCTAAATATGATTTCAGCTTTACAAAATGTTTATATTCTCCTCTCTTGGTCGTTCTCCTTTTCCCTTTGTGAGGGTTGCACACGTTTTCCAATCTGTTTAATTTTTTGTTGACAATTTATTAACATTTTATGCAGGTTGAGCAAGCACATGCTGCTATAGTTACTCTCACTTCATCTCAGAAGACAATAAACTAGATCCGTTAAAACTTTGTGTCCATTGAAAGGTATAGCCTTGGTCCAGGTCTAGGCATTGTTTGATATATTTTATGTGTACTAATTGCGGATTTCCTTCCATGTTATCTTAAGTGAAATTCTTTTTTAATATTACTATACATTTTAAATTATCGATATGTGGCATGTCAGATTGTGCCAAGAGTGTCAAACGCTGATAGAAAATCACAACAGGATAAAACTTCTTAGCAATGCAAGGAACAACTTGAACACAACACTAAAGGTTAGTTAGACTATCTTGATATCCTCACACTATTCTGGTTTTCAAATTGTGCAAACCAAAACCGAAATTTTCTAATTTCATTTATTTTGTTGTTCCTTCTACTTCTGGTGTCTTTTTCATTTACCTATTAGTTTGTAATCAGTAATTTTTATCAAAAACAACTAGGGTCTCCTCGTAACCTATTATTAGATATGCTTCTACTATTCATAATAGACAATCTGTGCATCTAAGGACATAATATTCTGTCTTAGATGTGATGATAGATCTAAGGGAGAAATAAAGTGAAAACATCAATAGCTTGGGAAGATATTTTTTAGTGTTACATATGTGACTAAAGGTCCATATGTGGCATAATAGAAGATTATTTCAGGGCAATATTTCTGCCTTGGATGATAACAAAAAACTATATGGTATTTTAACTCCGTGACCGACGTCCGGAAAAACTCCATTATATTGGTGTCTCCTTTGGACTAACCCGGGAGCTTTTTCGCTTTTGGAGGAAACATAATTTTGTCCCATTTTACATTGGTCAAGTCCCGGTTAGTGAAAATTCCTCAGCTGTTCAGTAGCTTCAGCTATGAAGTGCTTTTAGGAGCTTCATTTCTAATTCTTTTAATTTATTACTAGAATAATGTGACTGGTGAACATTCATGCATGGTATTGAGGCAATTGAACAGAGGCGAGATTGAAGGTGATGAATCTGGACAATATGGATTTCTCACACCATTTTATCAAGGTTAGTGATCTACACCTTAATGTTAGCTTGCTCTTACCTATTCAAGTTAGGTGTAGAAATAAGTTTTGCTTTTGAGCTGTCCAGATTTCAGGAAAAGATTTAGACGGCTTTTGGGCACTGCCTTCCAGTCAATCGACTTTAAGCTCGCAATGAGGTTAGTCATTAGGCCAATCCTTATCCAGCAGCCAAACCTTGTAGCTTACTTATTTTTATTTATTTATCTTTAATCCTAATTTTTTATTATTTGAGAGGACCTTCATGTTGATGTTAAGCTGACTTAATTCTACTATAGTGTTTTGTCATCAAAGATAGATTTTGCGGGGCATGAAAACATGGATGAGAGTTCAAAGTCATTGTTGAATGTAATATCACCACATGACATGAAGCGCTTGGAGGCATACACCAACAGTTGTGTCGACTTCCCAATGGTAAAAAGAAATTGAGATGCTAAAGAAATTAATGTTATTTTATACCTTGTTGCTTTATCTATTAATTTTATGGATGGAAATGAGTGACGTCTACTTCCATCGATATAAATTTGAAATATTTAACTGGCAAGCCTCATCTTATCAATTTATTCGGAACTACTGATTGCGAGAGCTAATTGTGATTTTGTGTTTAATCTCCTTATTCTTCAATGTACTTCATTTAGTAGATTCTGGATCTTGTGACAATTCTTTCACATGAGTATTTCCAGGAGAAGCTTCCTGTCACATTATCTCCCGTTCAAGCTTCCGTCTTGTTTTGCATGGGTATGCAGAACCGAGACATTGCTTATATGAAGGTTAGTTCACAATAATTCTGGTATTTAACTTTGATGATTGTCATGTGGTCATTAATGACATGCTACTTGCTGTATTTCCTTTCTCTTTTGATTTCTCAGAAAGAGATGAAGTTAGAGGGGGAACAAATAATGTCATCATTTAGGAAAGTGATGAAAAAACTTTACAATTATCTTCACACCGTAACAACCAAGGAAATTGAATCCACTCTTCCACGGTTAAAGCAAGTAAGTAGTGAATAGTCCATTGTTGAATCCATACAGTAGAATGCTTGAGCAAAACCTTGAAAAATTGTTTAACCTTTTCCTCTCCATCGATACTCTCAGGTTACCATGGCTCCTCACAGTGTATCAGTGGATGAAGATCTAGACGAAGCAGCCAAAGAAGTCATGGTCAGCATTAGACATTTATTTTAGACTATCTCTCTCTTTTATTAATGTTTATCGTCTGTCTCTGGATTTATGTTCAGGAAAAGATGAAAGCTGAGAATGATGGTATATTGGATCTTGAGTCCCTCCAGCAATATGCTATTGATGACAAAGAGGGCGACTTCGACAAGGCTCTCCAAAATGGCGTTAAAGTGTCGGCGAGTGGCCTTATCAGTGTAAAATCGAGTCGGTCTGAAGAGGATAAACGTGGAAGGTCCAAGGAAAGCAAGAGTAAAAGGAAAGGAAAAGGTGATGATAAATCACGATCAAACAAGAAGAAGAAACTTGGAAAATGAGGCTGGAGAATCCTGGTTATTATTGTATTTCAAGCAAAGCGTGTAATGTAGCATGGCGATGCCACACCAAATTTTGTTGCTTCTAATTTATTATTTGTATTCCAAAGTTGTATTTTTGTGTAACTTTTTCTTGGTTTTAGAACCGTTTTAACAGTTGCCCCCCTTAATTGTATGTAGAATCACAGGCTTGTTAAATTACTTGTAGGATGGGCTGTTAAAACAAAGGTTTTATTGAAGAGCAAGTATATTTAATGCAAGCCGATGTCTCTAGCTGGTAATGCCCGACGCCTTCGTTAATTGTAAAAATAAAGGTTTTCTATGTGTATGTTGCAATAGTATGTTCTTTGTTAATTGTTATGTTTCGATACCTTAGTAAAAAAAAGACTATTGTTTATTCTTCCTATGTGAATTTTCCGTGTAGGGATCTAAATTTGTGTAATAATTGGGAAATTGGACAGCATCGAAAGTTTGATATGTTCTTATTGAGGGAAAAATAAAAGAAAATAGCTTGAAATGGTTCGATCCTAGGCATTGGAAGCATTGAATCTATTCCTTTATACAAATAGGAGTATCAAAGAACCACTATTCATGCTACATTAATTGATTATGGAGCCCACTTTCTTCCACTGACATATTTCCTACAGTAACCGCATTAAAGAATTGTTTAACCGGTTTCAAGGTTCAATTTCAAAATTCAAAAAACAACGGTGCTCAACTTGAAAGGGGGAAATAAAAAGATAAAACAACCTCTCCTTTACCTTTCTACGTCTCTCTCTGCTCTTCTCTCCATCCTTCACCGACTAAGAAAAATCCCCAAATCTCAAAAACCCTCTCCAAATGGCGCCCAAGGCCGAGAAGAAGACCGTGGAGAAAAATCACCCAATTTAAGAAGACATAGTGGAAGCTATTCATACATGAGACCAACCGGTACTCTTCATTTTATTGTGATGTAATGAGAGATACTCTTCATTTTATTCTTTTGTTAGAGATTTTGATGATTATCTGTAAGTAGATTGTAATCACCCAATTTTTTTAAAGAATGTATTGCTTGGTTGGGGTCTTCTTTCAATACTCAATCCTTTCTCTTAAGAAGACATAGTGGAAGCTATTCATACATGAGAAGAACTTGAATTCATAGTGATAAACCGATGCTAGACAATTGTCTATGTTGAATATAAGGTGGTCTGTACTTGACCTGTATTTTCTTGAAAACATATTGCGCTTGCTGAACAAATTCTATTGTATTCTATCTTGAATGTCGCTCATATTATTTTGTTATAGGACACAAAAGATTTAATGTTTAATCCAAATATCTCATTCATTCAATGATGTTATTAGTGTGATTCTTGGTTCTTATATCCAAATGTCTAAAAAGATTTCAACTTATTCGGTTTGACGTCATGTAATGTCCAATGACTTTATTTTATATCTATATGTTTGACCCATTGCTTACATTCAATAATTTAATAACAAATATTTCCCTAAATAAATTTAAAATTTTATAATAAATGATAAAAAATTTACCACGTGCATTGCACGTGCAATTCAACTAGTATATTTATTTGAGTGAGTACTTGAGTTCAAATATAGGGAGAATAAATTTCTTTTCATCTTATTGAAGTCTTTATTTATTGTTGTGAGATAGTGATAGGAGGGGTTTCTCATCGATGAGCATGGAAAACCATTCAATGAAAAGAACTGCGCTCAAAATAGAATATAGATTAAATAAAGGCCATAAACTCAATGGAATTGTATTTGCCTTGTTATGTAGCACATACATCAAATTCAGAAGTATAGTTTTATTCATGATGAAATTGATGACCTTTTTCCTTGAAAAATTGGTTCCAGTATACAAATATGGCTGTCATGAATATGAAACTCAAACAAGTTTTCCAATCATACACGGTATAGGATTTGAAAAGCAATCCTAAGATGCACCTCTTTTCTTATGAAAAGTTACACCTTCATATTAATCTTACATGTATATAATTTTTCTACAAGGAGGAGATCATAGACAGAGAATCACTATGAATTGCAAAGCAGACAAAATCATATGAATTACTATAAAATCCTCAATAGAAGCATAAAATCAGTGATGAAGATCATTATTTTCTTCACATAATAAGCTCAAACTAAATTAGACTTACCTCATCGGCCATAGAACTAGGTAAAAAAAAACAGTTTTACCTAAAGATAAACAGGGGCACAAGTAATCGAACAGAAAACTTCACAGCTAGGCTGATGAATCGACACAACAATGTTCATAGCCTCAAATTTCGCTAAGCTGATGATCCTTTTCATTACATGGATGATGCAGCACTGTCTAGGCTGCTAGTTGGCTCGTCTACAAGCAGAAACTTCAAATGATTCGAGATCTCGATGCAAATGCCAACTCTTCTCCTTTGGCCACCACTGATTCCCTCTGAGTTCTGCTCTCCAATTCTTGTGTTCATTGCATCTTGCAATCCCATTTCCTTTATGGTTGCCTCTGCTCTCTCTTTTTTCTTGACTTTTGACATAGAATCAGGGAGTTGGAGATGTGCAGAGTAATATACAGCTTCTTTAACTGTCAGTGTTGACATTAGGATGTCACTTTTCAAGTCACATAACCCTGCACAAAAGGTCAGGATAAGTTATTGGTTCTTTTAAAAAAATAATAAACTTGTATACTTGTATTCCAGATTTTATAGTGTAAATGTTCTTCCTGATGTTCCCAAGGATAAAGTTTGCTTTCGACCATTCACTAAAATATTTCCAAATTGCTTTATGCTTGATTCTAGCCTCCCTGTAAAGAATTAACGTTATAACTGACGAACATTTACAAGATCTGAGGAAAAAATTCTTTGTAATTTTTGAACAGTATAATATGTAATCCACCAATTAAGGGGAGGCAAAGGTTGATATAGTTTTATTCATGAGTATCATATATTCTTGACAAATTGATATGGTTCATCTGACCAAGTACCCTAATGATACTGTTCAACTGAGATTCACATTCTCTAAATTGCAACTAGGCATTAGAGAATTGGATAGACCATTTCTTCAATCGTAAATTTCTTTTAATTAACGACCAATTAATTGAAAACTAGTGTAATTGATAGGGAATAACAATATTAGTTATGCAAGAAAAGCTCCCCTTAACTTCGTGTATTACATTTTTTAGAACTTACAAAAATGACCTTACCCTTTGAAAAAACAAAAGAAATCACACTTAGGGACATCTAGGGAAATGTCTTCACACAAAAAAATGAATGACAATGTCTTTGCAAATGGAAAATTCAACGGAAATGTCCTCACATATGGAAAATTCCAAAAAAAACCTTAATTAATCACTCATTCTCTTCACAATTCTAATACACCACCTACTCACATTCTATGTCATGCGCGCATCACGTACACCAGAATACTAGTATATGATTCAAAAAACAATCCTTCCAGTACTAAGTTGTGTTTGGATAGGACCAGTTGAAACTCCACGTTTTTACACTACATCCAAATTTCAACGCATGTGTTTGATTAAGATTTTGTTATAACAATAACTGTTGTTGCAAAAGCAAAATAGCTTAAAATAAGAGAATTAGCGCTGCATTCAGAATGTTGTGCTAATAATATGACTTGTAAATTCTTACCTGCGAGAGCATCAAGAAGTGTGGACTTTTCACAATGGGACCCATAATGGTCAAGACCTGACTGGGTCAAGCAAACTGGGTCAAGCCTGACAGGACAGTGTTGGCGTACTGTTACTGTCTGATACGGTCACCCATAGATCCTCCCAAGTCAGATTAACCATGTAGTCCTCGGGCGATACTATATGAACCATGCGGTCCATGGACCGATTGCTTGACATTTCCATTGCCATCAAGTTTTCAATTGACTCAAATATTCCTAGCTGAAGTGAGAGAGTGAGGAGAGTTAGTTTGACATGAGAAGACAATATTGCTGGGTATTTACAGCTGAGATCTTGAGAGGTAGCACGTGATAAGTGTGCAACACGTTCTGTAGAAGGACTAGGAAAGGAATATATAGAACTATTTTAAAACGTACTAGTTGACCTACAAATGTCTAAATGGGACACAATTCAATAGGGTAGTGTCTTGTTTTTATTCATCTATTTGCTGAAACGAGTGTGATCATGTAAAGTGAACTTGTTCTATACTGTATACTAGCATTATTTTAAGGCATTGCTTTAAGGACTAATTGCTGACAGACTCCATTCAGTAGTGTTCTTTTGAACTTATTACCCATAGTTTTATTTTCGCAGATTGACCTCCCGGGTGGAATATTTAGTTTTTACTCTTTTACACTCATTGAAAGAGAATTTTATTTATTTATTTATTTATTTAATAACAAACAGACCCTCTGATGATAGAATAGTCAAAATGTTTTCACTCAGGAGGTCTACCTGCAGAAATAAAACTAGACACCCTCACAACCGAAACTCATGTAACATGCTCAGGTATTCATATTTGCTGTAAGTCATTGACAAAGACGCAGGAGATATTTGTGCTGCTATATTTTGTGATTGTGAATAGCATGCTGACATTTCGAAGGTCATGCTCAGCCTTTAAGGCCTCTGATGAGTACATTTTGATCATCAAACTTAATGATAACAAGGAAGAATCAGAATGTTGGAAATGTGTGATAAAAATTTGCGACCATCTCCTTTCTATCCGGTTGTATCGTATTCACTTGTTCAAACTGTACAGTCATAAGCATAATAATCAAAATAAGTTTAATGAGAATTATCATCTCTTTACTCAAACTTCGTAAAAGTAATATTACAACACTTCTCATGCGCTATCGTTGTTTTCAACTCGCTACTCCTTTAATCTTTATTCTTGCAGATAGACCCCCTGAGTGAAATTTTTTGACTCCATAAAGAAGTAGAACTTTTTTTTTTGAGATAAACCCCTTGTGATTAAAAGAGTAAAAAAATTTTCACTTGGGGGCTGCAACAAAACTAGAGGGATAATACATTCGAAACAAAGACAATACAATGGGTCTATCCACAATTAACACATCCTTCAAATGACATCAAATAGGTATCAGATACATCACATCAGAATTTTCCATGGAGTTTTGTGATTTGGTTTCTTTCTTACACATCAGAAAAAAATCATCAATGCATGCTAGTGAAGTTTTTCATAATTGCACAATAAAATCTAGAATTCAAATTTGGCTCATGTCAAATTTCAAAATCTTTTCTCAAGATTAAGAAAAATATCTAAAATATCTGCAGTCATTCCAGTCATTTAAGGATGTCAATTTTACGAAAATGTGAACAAAGCTACATGAAGAGAGGCCAATAGTTACTAAAAAAGGATAATAGTCTGTCCTGTGCTCATAGGGGTTAGGGAAGACAATTTTTGCTCATACTCATTTACCCACCTAGCCCGCCCATCACTTGGACCGCCCAAAACCCACCCATTTAGTTAAATGTCTAATCGGGCGGGTACAAATCAAACTACACTAAATGGGTACTAAATGGGCGGTCTCTATTCACCCATTTGCCCGCCCGTATTCCAACAAAAACCCTAAAACCACTAAAATCTCCTCTTTCTCTCTCGCAACTGAGAATCTCCTCTTTCTCTCTCTCTCTCTCTTGCTCCTCATATCCCGACCCTAATCCCTCCTCCTCCTCCTCCGCCTCAACCGCCTCTCGAACGAGCCTTCGGCGCCAATCCCTCCTCCGCCGCCTCAACCGCCTCTTGAACCCAGAGCCTCCGACGCCAATCCCTCCTCCGTTGTCGCCTCAACCGCCTCTCGAACCAGAGCCTCCGACGCCAATTCTCCTCCCCCGCTGCCTCAACCGCCTCTCGAACCCAGAGAGCATCTCCGACGCTTGGTATGTGCCCTTTTCCCCCAAATTTTCTCTCCTTTTTTAAAGCTAATTTTATTTTAATATTTTTCTCGTTTAAATCGATCACATTTCAAAATGATGTAATCAAATACAAAACTGAAACTTTATAAAATTACGCAGTTTCTTGATTCTATTTGATGTTGAAACCTAGGGTTTTTTTAGCTAGCTGAGGTTTTGGATGGATCTATGCTCTTAAAAAATGGTGGATGGTGATAATATTGATAACAAGTTTATTTTAATTTTCTTTTGGGAAGCATAATCTTGAGTTACCATGGATCATTAACCCGAAAGGTCGATTTTTATTTGATAAGGATTATAATTTATTTAAATCGTAATCTTTCCATTAGAACTTGACTCAATTCCAATCAAAATCAACATCCAATCTTTGTCAAATTAGTAAATTTGAGCCAATCTATTAAATATATAGCCCTAGTAAAGGATAATGGGATAAGTAGAGATGAATTCTGTTTATAACATTCATTTTTCCCCCTTCTTTGCCTGATTAGTTTTGTTTACCTGTATGACTGCTGTTATTGTGGCCTTATGACACACAATTACTTCGACAATGGAGGCATATCTTAACCCTTAAATATCATTCTCAAATAACCATATACCTAAAAAGCTAAGGTGGTGCTTTATTAGCTAACAGTGTAAATTTCAAGCAACCGCTACACTAAACCATTGATCCTTATACTTATAGTAAAATACTAATGATGTAAATAAAAAAAAGTAAATAATAATAATGACAGTAATAATTAACAAATATCAGTCTAAGGAATGGGAAAATGGGTTTACTAATAATGCATTTTGAACAAAAGACTTGAATGACTAGCCGCTATGATATAATTTATTAATTCAGAAAATTGTTTGCTAATGCTCAGGACCTCAGATAGTCGAAGAAGTAGGTTGGGTTCTAGAAAATTATTCAAAAAAGATTGGTTTTGTTTATTTGAAATTATTCAAAAAAGATAGGTTTTGTTTATTTGAAATTATTTGACATTATTTTTTACTGTAACAGGTTCCTCAGTGCATTCAAAAAACTACATTAGCAATTGGTGATGGGGCTAATGATGTCGGTATGATTCAGGAGGCTGATATAGGTGTCGGTATCAGTGGTGTGGAAGGAATGCAGGTTGATAACCAAAACACTGAATCTCTAAATATTTGTGATACCCTTCTAAATTTAATAGCTAGAAAAATCTTGAATCACGATTCTGGAATAAATGACACTGTTAAGAAATTAAAATTTCAAATACCTACCATGTGTACTGATTTCCATTTCTCTGTAGGCTGTAATGGCTAGTGACTTCTCTATAGCACAGTTCGGTTTCTAGAGCGGCTTCTTATTGTTCATGGACATTGGTGCTATAAGAGGATTGTCCAAATGGTAAGAGCTGAATCATACTTCTGTCTATGATCCACTTAATTCAAATATTTAGTTATGTGAATCTTGCATCTGATCTGGATTTTATCAAACAACTCTCAGGTCTGCTATTTCTACAAGAATATAGCCTTTGGCCTCACAATATTCTATTTTGAGGCATATACAAGTTTTTCTGGTCAATCTGTATATGACGACTGGTACATGTTATTATGCAATCAAAGGTCTGCTTGCAGGTATGTTCTCTGTAGGCATATACAAGTTTCACTTGGATCCAACATCTCTTTGTTTGGGGGAGCATTTCTACGTGGTATCTCTTCCTCTTAGCCTATGGACTCTCATCGCCACTTATATCTGGAAATGCTTATCAAATACTCGTTGAGGTTTTAGCTCCGGCTCCAATTTATTGGATTGTTACGATTTTGGTGACTGCTTCGTGCAATATTCCGTATCTTGCGCATATTTCGTATCAGAGCTTAAGTATTGTTACGAAATCCCATGGATCATCATGTGATTCAAGAGATTAAGTATTGTAGGAAGGATGTTGAGGATCAACCTATGTGGAAGAGGGAGAGCTCTAAAGCGAGGCAGGAGACTAAATTTGTGTTTCCCACGAGGGTTGATGAGAAAATTAGACAGTTGAAAGGGAGGTTGCATAAGAAAGTTTCTTCATTGACAGTTCAAACTGTATAATGATGTATTTTCTTGCTTGTGATTTTTTTATTTTTTAATATATATATATACATTTTTCTCCTTTAACTAGGTTGTTTACCTATTCATCCTCTTCCCAGGGGGATAGTTTCAGTATTCCCTAGTGTAGAAACCAGAAATTTTTTTGTACATCATTTAGAACTGTCATGAGTGTAAATTAGCTAAGTTTGGCCATGTACATATATCTTATGTTGATGACTTTGGCTTCTGAAATCTGAGTTCATGTTGTTGAATTTTTAGGTTTTATTTGTCAGTAATTGGTCCTTTGATTACATTTCAGCACAAAAATTGAATGGACTTGTAATTGAGTTGTGCAAATTTTGCTCAAAAAAATTTCAGCACAAAAAAATGCTCAAAAAAAGTTTGCGAAAAGCCCCCAAAAGTTTACAAAAAACCCCCTAAAATTTTACAAAAAACACCCCAAAAGTATTATATACGTAACTACTATAGTTAAATGGGCAAATAGGTGGCCCGCTTATTAAATGGACGGGCAAAAAACCGTCCATTTAGAAAATGTTAAATGGGTCATAAATGGGTAAATGAGTAAAACATATCCGCCCATTTATGGCCCGCCCATTTAATACCCAAACCCACCCATTTAACTGCTCATATAGTTCAAAGTAAAAGCATCAATTTTTGAGAGACAACTACTAAAAGGTTGTACAATTTTAACGAGGGCTTGCATCTTCTGCCAAAAGAAAAAAGTGATCACAGAAGAGTAAAGCCTCTTATATTGAAAAAGATATGCAACTCCTTTCCCTAAATTAATTTTCTGAGAAATCTCCTCAAGTCACAGGTTCCTAACATCTACAAACTGTTATTGTGCAAAATAGAAAAAGAAAATGAATATAAGTAACATTTTGCGATTAGTCTAAGCCCGTAATTATAAAACAGTTGTCATTTAAGTAAGTACAAATATTTACCTATCATTTAACTAGTAGACAATAACAGATGGGACTGATCCTAATTCACAACAACAGAGACGGCTCTCAAAAGAAGAAACTAAACACCTCTTCAAATGAAAACATCACAAAAATATCTAATACTACATGTAACCCGCCACTTAAGAGTACCGAGGAGAGGCTCCGGCAACAAAAGTAGTAACTAAGCATATATCAACTAAGCAAGATGTGCCATGAGACAGAATCATGAAAGAGCAAATATTCAACTAACAACAATCCATATTTTCATGCATATGTTAAAATAAAATTAATTTCTTTATTCGCTCTTTAACTTCTCCTTGTCTTCGTTAAGATAAAGATCGTAACACAAAAAGGATTTTACTTAGAGCCTTTTCAGCATAATCATAACGAGAAACACACAATGCAACTAAACCATGTAAAAGTCATGCAAGACATAATGTCGTTAAAAAAATCACAAAGTATGGGTTTAACTAATCCAAAATAATTCAACGCCTAAAAACATGAACACATGACAAACCCCAGATTTTTATCTTGTTTTTTGGTGTAAACTTGACCTTGAAAGTTGCAAGTGCCCCCTAAATCTGCACCCAACATCGGCAGGAATCGACAAGGACAATTGACAAGCATCAGCAATATCACCAACTCAGTCTACACAAGTTTCCCTAGCTCGACTCTGAGTGTTTCGATCTCAAACAGTGTTTGATACCTTCTTAGCATTTATGTCTCTTCACAACTACCTTCTTGGCAGTGTCCACTTAATGCAACAATATACAAAATTTATCAGGTTTTTCACCTTTTGAGACAAATTATTTGGCTCACATACAATGCCCTTCATCTTTTGATGAAATAGAAGTGCCAGCGGAATATCCCCAACAATGCAGAATCTATGGAACTTGAACTATTCTCTAGTATCATTTGTTTATTTTACGCACTCAAAATTGACACATCTTAATACAGGCTTAATCTTCTCACTTACCTTCACAATAACCAAAAACAACACCCTATACAAAATCACCATCCCCATTAAAATCCCAAGATCAACCCACTTAGAATAACCAACCTCCATCTCCAAAAAATTCCTAATAACCTTTTCCCAGTCATATTATGCACATTTCCACCTTTCTTTTCAAAAGTTAGCCCACTAAACTCAATTCTTATAATGCCCTTGATTTGCATACTTAATGAATGCAATATAGTACATTGGATACCTCCTTATGGGCTTTGGCATTTCATTCCTTAGCCTGTAAAATCCTCCACAGAGTAACATAAGGCCATGAGCGCCACTGATTATCCCCATGAGATAACTAGGCACAATACTTGCAACAACCATCATTAGACCCTTGACTAATGGCATGCACATATATCGAATTAGGTAGAAGAAAGCAAAGTGATCGAAGCCTAGTTGAAGACTGATAAGATAGTAGGCTAAGGATGCAGGGATTATGGAGAAAAAGAAGAGGCAGGGAGGACAAGAGCATGTGTTGCTGATAATTAATGCAGTTATTCCGTAGTGCCTAATTATTCTTTCTTGTTGAAATATCTGAAAATTTGAGGAATGGAGTTAGAAAATATCATGTCCAACACTATTTTGGTGAGGTCAGGTGAAGTGGGAATATTTATGGTGGAAAACTACCATGAGGACTCAATAGACTGGAAATAATAACTATGAGGCATAATGGGTAAAAATATTAAGTTAAAAGGCTTCTAAAAATGTCAGGTAAATGTTTAACGCGATTTGACTTTTTAATTTTTTAAGCATTGACAGAATTGAATAAGAAAATATGTTAAACCTTGACAGAATGGAATAGAAGAAATATCTTAAACA
This sequence comes from Asparagus kiusianus, assembly GCA_022839385.1. Classification (NCBI taxonomy): domain Eukaryota; kingdom Viridiplantae; phylum Streptophyta; class Magnoliopsida; order Asparagales; family Asparagaceae; genus Asparagus; species Asparagus kiusianus. Next base: position 207,071 of record BQKN01000245.1, read on the forward strand.
TTGACAAAATGTAATGAGAGAGAGAGAGATGCGTATTTTAGGATGGTGGCAAGCTGAGGATGGTGGCCATAAAGGGGACGCGCAGCCTGGGCAAGATCGAGAGCAGAGAAGGGGGAGCCCATCAAATTTTTGCCATGAGATAAAAGGCATAAGTTATCATCAGTCTCAAAAAACTTCATTGCTAGGTTGATGAATCAACATGATCATGTTCATATCATCAAATTTCGCCAAGTTCACAATCCTATTCATTACATGAAATGATTCAGCGCTATCTAGTCCACTAGTTGGCTCCCTATCTAGTACACTAGTTGGCTTGTCCATAAATAGAAGCTTTGAAACGAGTCAAGATCTCAATACAAATGCTAACTCTTCTCCTTTAGCCACCACTATGGTATCTCATGCAAATGCTAATTCTTGTATTCATTGCATCTTGCAATCCCATTTCCTTCGATGTATATTCTCCTCCAGTTACCTTAATCAAAAAATATATTACATCTCCAAGAAAAATATAAAAGGTACCCTTCTTTAAGTCTAAATCCATATCTAAATCAAATCCCTATCCACAATGACCAAGGAATGATTCTAAACCTCAAATCATTGATCAAACCAATATACTCAGTTAGTCTTCGTATAAATTGGAAATGTACAAATAAAATTGGTCCCCAAATAAATTGGAAATATAAGTCCTCCATCCAGATAAAATGACTCCCGATACATATTGTAATATCTTTCACGCTCTAATAAAAACAACTCGCCAATCAAATCAAAATACTAGAATCTAAAAACATATTGCATATCAAAGCAAAAGGAAATTAGATGATCCTCATTTATTCTAAGTCCAAATCTAAATAAAACTTCAAATCTCAATCATCGATCACCAATCAATGATTCTCAATCTCAAAATAAAAATCAATCTAATATTCTCAAAACCAATCAATATCAATATATCAGTCGTGGACATAAGGGTAAGTCTGATCAATTATGTTCCCAAACCAAATAAAACAACTCTCAAGATACGCATCATAACATCTTTCACACTTTGAAAAAGCTCTCTCCTCAAATCAAAACACCGAATCCAAATATATTGCATCTCCAAGCAAACAGAAAGAGAAAGTAGAAGTTACTCATTCACTCTAAGTGCAAATCTAAATCAAAATTTAATCCTCCACCTCTCAATCATCAACCAACAATTAATGATTCTCAATCTCATAATCATAGATCAATTTGACATCCTCAAAAAATAACATATATATCACACGTGAACATCCAGATAAAATTGATTCTAGAATAAATTCGATCAACGATGTCCTTAAACCAAATAGAAAAACTCTCAATATACAATATAAACACTCTCACACTATGATTAAAAAGCTCCCACTGAAATTAAGGTACCTTTATCAAAAATATATTGCATCTCCAAACAGACAGAATGTAGAAGGTATTTATTTAGTCTAAATCTATATCTAAATTGAATCCCTATCTTCAATAACAATCAACGATTCATAACCTCAAAATTATATACCAAACTGATATCCTCAGAATTAGTTTATGTATAATCGAGAATGAACGAATAAAATCATTCCTCGAATAAATCCGATCAAAATAAAAACTCAAAACCAATCACCAAGCTCAACTTCCATAAAATCACAATTCAATCCAATATCCTCATACAATCATATATCGATAAACCACACTTCAAATAATCAACAACTGGAATCGATTCCTATGTCACTCACCTTGTTTATCACCATTATCTCAATATTACATTATTTAATCTCACCCAGACCTGATCCGGATGCAAAATCCTAGATTAAAAACCAAATATACTTTTCAACCTCCTAAATTAGTTTCAATCCTGAATCTCATGCCTAAGTTAAAGATCAAATCCTAGCCCTAATTATAAATATCATTATCCTTAATCAACCAATCCTTATGACTCCTAAGCTACGTAATGATATAACAAGGTCCTTTTAAGAATACATATCTTTAAATAAAAACCTACCACGATCTGTTTAAACAAAATATAAAAAACCTCTCAAGATAAAAATCATAACATTTCTCACACTCTGATACAAAATTGTCCGCTCAAATTAAAATATATGAATCTAAGCTATACTACAATTTGAAGCAAACAAAATTAGGAAGTGCTCATTTAGTTCCATTTTCTCACTCAAAGCCATAAATAAATATGATATCCTCAAAATTACTCTAAATCATCACCGTGAACTTCTGGGTACAATCGACTCTTGAATAAATCTAATCACAATCCAAACTTAATGCGAATTCCCTAGCTCAATATCTATAAAAAAAAATTCTAAATTCAAGGCACTATCCTCAAACAATTTCGTATATCAATTAATCGATCTTCAAATAGTCAATTTAAACTTTAAATAACTCGACTCAATTTTAACATCCCCACCTTGTTTATAACCATTATCTCAATATTACATATCCTAAATCTCAATCAAAATCTAAGCCAACTCTTAGCTCAAATAATAAATCTAGCTCTTAATCTCCTAACGTCATTTCATGTCTATCTTAAATACAATTTCTCAATCCAAAATCAAACTCGAACATAGTTTTTAACTCATCATCCTTAATCAAACCACTCTTATGATTCCAAAACCTAAGCTTGATGCGAAAAGAACCTTATCATGCCCCGTTGCAAAGTACATGCATCAAGATGTTATGAGGACTTAATTTATTTAGAAAGTTATTACGTTCAAAAAGTTATTAGTCCCTTATGCAATTAGGACTTGGACGAGTATAGGTAGAGAAGTGAGGTTACTTATCTCTTTGAATTCCATTAGCTAACAAAAGGAAAGTGACTTGAGGACGATGCACGATGCAACTATGCAAAGCTCACTCTCCCACGTAGTTATATTAATGCCTCCTGACTAGCATTAAATATCAACTATTATTTAATATCATTGGTGCTAAAAATAAAAAAAATTCTTTTATAGCTTTATTTACTAAATGAAAATATGAAATCAATTATACATGTCTATCATCGAAAATATAACTATGTCCTCCACAATAAAAATTTATCATCGAATAAATCTGATCAACTACATCCCCAAACTAAATAAAACAACTCTCGAGTTACAAATCATAACATCTTTCACGCATTGATACAAAACTCTCCACTCATATCAAAATGCTCGAAGCCGAAGTATATTGCATATCTAAGCAACAAAAAATAGAAGGTACTCTTTTAGTATAAGTCCATATCTTAATCAATTTCAATCCTCAAACACCAATCAATGATTATCAATCTTAAAAACATATGAGCAATATTATACCCTCAAAATTAGTCTATATGTCAATCACGAACATACGGGTAAAATCGATCCTCAAATAAATTCGATTAACTATGTCTCCAACCCAAATAAAACAACTCTCAAGCACAAATCATTACATCTTTCACACTGACACAAAACTCACTTCAAATCAAATTAAATCTGAAACCAAACATATTGCATCTCCAAGCAAATGAAAACTAAACGAGACTCATTTGGTCTAAAGTCTAAATCTAAGCCAAATCTCAATTCTCAACCACCATTAATGATTCTAGGTCTTAAAATCATCCATCATTACGATTCTCAAATAAATCTGATCAAAATTAAACTTCATAACCAATTCCCAAGCTCAAATTCTATGGAATCACAATTTAAACCAATATGCTAAAACAAGCTTATATATCTATGAGTAACACTTGATACAAAACTCTCCACTCTAATCAAAATATCGGAATACAAAATATATTGTTTCCCTAATAAATAAAAAACTAGAAGTTAGACAATTAGGTCAAGTCCAAAGTCAAATCAAAGCTATTAAATCTGAAACCAAACATATGCAATATAAAATCTGTATTGGTCAAAATCATAGATAAACTCGATAAGTCTATATCTCAATCATGAGCATATGCTCCTCGAGTAAATCTGTTCAAGATCAATTTTCAATGCCAGTCTTGTAGCTCAACATCTATAAAATCTCAATTCGATCCAATCCCTCAAACTATCTCATATGTCAATAAATCAATCTTCAAGCAATGAATGTGAACCAATGTTTAAAAAAGCTGAAGCGCAAGGTGAAGTACTAGACCCTTTGATAAAGTGAGGCATAAGCTTCAAAGTGCGAAGTGTAAGCTTCATAAGTTTAAATATTTTAATTTTAAATTTGTAAAAATTAAGAACATATAATATATAGTGGTGTAATAATTAGAAATATATACATTCATGTCCAGATTAGTAAATAGGAGTTAAATATGTGAAGAATAGAAACATCATAATATACTAAGCTACATGCATAACATATATATTTCATTTATACTCACAGTCATATTGAAAATATATAGGGGCATTTTAATGTTAGTCATAGATCTTTTTACGTCCTACTATCTAGTCTTAAGTGTGTGCTTCGAAATAAAAGCACTTAATGAAGTGTGAAGCGCACATCAATTATGCTTTTAGCAAGGAGGCGTAAGCTTCAATGGATAAATAGTTTCGCTCTTAAGTTTCGAAGCGTTTACCCTTCAATAAGTTGTGAAGCAAGTTTTGAACCGAGTTTCAAAAAAGCTTTTTCAAACATTGATGTGAACATTTAACATCCTGATCACCCATTTACTTATCACCATAATCTCAATATTATATATCCCAATCGAACTCAAAACCAAATCAAAAGCAAAGATCAAATACAAAATCTAGCTCGTCACTCTCTCTCCCTCATACCTACATTCACGAATCACGCCTATAGAATAACAAAACATTGAGGTATCAAAAAATAGAATAATGGAATAGCTACTGATCTTTAGATGAATCATAATTAAAGACACGATTATCAACTAGATTAATGGAATAGCTCTAAGTAGAGTTCTGGACAAGGCTGCAATCTGAAAATAACATCTGATATAAAAAAATTAAAAAAAAACTTATGTCGTTCAGAGAGAGATTACATTCTGGATGATAAACATTGAGATGTCAAAAATATTGTACGATTAAGACAGTAAGGACCATGTTTATGATTGATCTGCATTATAAAAAAGATATTTGACAGCTGCCCACATCATGCCTTAACTTGAGGCTACTAACGAAGTTCGTAAGGTTCACATGTATTAATAGTTGCTTAATATAGAACAATATGGATCATTAGATGAATCAGTTCAAAGGGCTCAGAAGTCAGAACACATAAGGTTTTGCCTGATATTTGTTCCATCACCTGCACGTCAAACAACTAATGTGGAGGATCATCCACAGAGGTGACCCAAGATATTTTCTGATAAGTAAGCAATCTTTTACTGTTTGATCCAAAAATTTATAAAGCACCACCCATATATAAACAGAGTTATTTCAGCAAATAAAAACACACATTTATCAAATAATAACTAAATCAGTGTGGTTTGTGAAAAAATTAATCAAGTACTCGATCTGCACCTGCCCCAATATCTTACCCTGGCTCCTTGTAACTAGGAAATGTTAGGAATCTTGACACCAAGATTAGTTTGTTTTGATGATAACAAATATTATATGTTGTGTGTATTATGTGCTAACATTTGTTTTGCAGTATCAGAGCTATATCAACAATTATATTCAAAGAGATACTCAAGACATAGATGAGTTCAAGGCAAAATGAAGCAAAGAAGAAGATATACTTTATTGTCAAAATATAATTTTACATTTTCTTTACTTAGAAATTTATACAAACGTTGATCACTCACACGCATGCACACACATAGTGTTAGAACACACTAACACATGCTTAGTGTATTGGTTAACAATAGAAATCCCCTATGTTATCCATTAGAGTTTATAGATATTGAGTGAGTCTTAAAACATTTTATTTACACCCCTTAGCAGTGTGAATCTAGAAAAACTCAAAAGACCAAAGTTGTAGGTCTCTTTAACAGCTTTCCAACAAATTTTAAATCACCTCATTCCGAACTCGGATGAGAGTTACAGTCAAAATACTAAAAACAGAATTCCAGAATCTGCGAGTTTACAGTGTAGTCGACTATTATGCCTTGTAGTCGACTACTAAGCAATTTTCTGACTTCACAGAATCTGTTTAGACTCAGTGTAGTCGACTACTATGCCTTGTAGTCGACTACTAAGCAATTTTCTGACTTCACGGTCTGTTTAGACTCAGTGTAGTCGACTACTATGACTTGTAGTCGACTACAGATGCAGTTTTTTCATATTTTAGGTTTTAAATAAATGACTGTTTATAGCCGTTTTGTGGACGTTAATTGGGTTTAAAATTATGTCATTTCAGAGGCTATAAATAGGTTTAAGCATCAAAAAACAGGGACCAAGTTTTGAACTTGTAAGATTCTCATATTGTGCAAATTAACTCCTTAAACTTTTAGTTTTTCGAAATGGAGAGTTTCTGATATTACATTTGTTCCTATCATTTTTAGAGCTTGTTTAGGCAATATTCAGAGAGTTAAAAAGATTGATAAGCCACTGTTACACGTTCACATCCACATTAAGGCTTATAGGATTGGAATTGTACATTACTTCAAAGAAAGGTTCTCTCGGTTTATGAGAGGGGTTGATCTCTTGATCTAGAGGTCGGTTTACAATTGGCATGGTGTTGTCAATTGGATTTGCAATTTGCATGGTCTTGCAAATTAGTCACGTTTGCTTTTGATTTTGTAAGGTTTTAAAATCATAGTGAAAACTCTCAAACGGGATTTGCTTGGGGACTGGATGTATACCGAGGAGGTGGAACCAGTATACATGCTTGTGTTTGTGATGTTCACTTTCTGAGATTGTAATTCTTTCTTTACAATTTATAATCTACTTTACAAACTCACCTCTAGTGTTTAAGTGAAGCTTTCGCAGATTTTTATAAGAGCACACTCTATTCTTAAGGGTCACGATCCTACACTTAGTATACATAAACAAAATCAGACCCTACATTTGGTATCAGAACAAGGTTGAGGAAATGGCATCAACTTCCAACTCAAACTCAAAATTCAAGGAAGGACATTCTACAAATCTCCCACCAATGTTTGATGGACTAAATTACAATCATTGGAAATATCGGATGAAAATCTATCTCCAATCAATTGGCTACGAACTTTGGAACGTTATGGAAACAAAATACGAGAAGACAACTACTCCTTTCATGGAATGGACTACCGACTACATCTCAAAGGAACAATGTAAATTTGGATTCTAAAGCAATAAACGTCTTGTTCTGTGCTCTTGATAAGAATGAGTTCAACAATGTGTCAACGACCACATCTGCATATGACATTTGGCACACACTCAAGGTAACTCATGAAGGCACAAATAAGGTTAAAGAATCTATTTTTTTTTTCTTGTACACAAATTCGAATTGTTTAGAATGAAGGAAAACAAGACCATTGGAGAGATGTTTACAAGGTTTACCGATATCACCAACACTCTTATCGGTCTTGGAAAAATATACACTTAAGTGGAGATGGTGCATGTTGAGATATTAGTATGTGTAGGGGTTAATTGTAAGTGTGTGTTTATAGGGCTCTATATAAGCATAAGAGATTTTAGTAATAGAACAAGGCTTTTAATTCAATTTGGTATCAGAGCAAAACCCTAGCCGCCACCTTCCTCCTCCTAACCCTAACTCTAACCCTAAACCTAGCTGCCAAACCCCCTCCCTTTTTCCCGCGCCTCCCTGCCTTCCTGCACCTTGCGTGCGCTGCCCTCAAGCCTCGCGTCGCCTTCGCGCCCCGCCGCCGCGGCTTCGTGCGGCCGAGCCGTCATGGCCGCTGCTGATGGGCTGCTGAGCCGCCGAGCTGCTGAGCCGCCGCCGCGCCGCTAAGTCGCTGCCGTCGTGTAGGGAGGGGATCTTGCCGTGATGTGGAATATCCAGATCTGGGTGTGTAGCTTGATAGATTCCCTTGACAAGTTAGTCCTAGAACTGATGAGAAAGAGTGTATATCCCACGTTGTTGAGATATATCACTTTCGATTCTTGTTTTCTTTGAGAACAAGAATTTAGTTGAGATCTTACTCTTGTTGTACAGCAGAAGTACTGTCGAAATTTTCACTGCGCACAACAAGAATTCGAAGAGAAGAACGGGTGTTTGATCTAGAGCCTGATCGATGGAGGAGATCATCAAGAAGTTGAACCCCGCGGAGGTCTAAACTCTGATGCAGCTGATGAAGTTGTCGACTGGTGAGAGTGCGACAAGACCACGAGCAAAGTTGGAGCTCCTACCCATTGATCTGAAACTCGATGGGCCAACTACATATCTGAGCTGGTCACGTCGGGTAAGGTACACTCTCGTAGGGAGGAATCTAGAGGGGTACTTGACAGGTGAAAAGGCAGAGCCGGATGAGGGCACTACGGGAAGAGATGAGTGGAAGTCCACTCATATGTTGGTGTACATATGGCTTCTCAGCTCATTGGTCCAGTCGATTGTCGCCACAGTGGACGGCATTGGGAAGGTGAAGGACGTCCGAGAGAAGCTGAGAAGAACCTATGATGGGGTGGGGAATAACCTAAGGGTGCTCCAGATTAAGAGGGAGATTAATGCTACAGTCCAGGGAGATAGGACAGTACAGGAGTATGTCACAGAGCTGGAGCGTTTGTGGCTGGATCATGATCACTTCTCACCTCGAGCAAGCTACAGAGATCCGGAGTGTAAGGAGAGAGAGGCCTTTCCGCAGAAAATGACTATGGTGTTTCTCCATAGGCTGACCTTAGCATTTGATCAGAGGACCGTGATGCTGCTAACTCAGTCGAAGATTCCCACATTTGAAGAGGCAGTCTCAGCTATGATACAGGAGGAGAGTCGCATTAAGCTACAGGCTGGGACAGATGAACTTCCAGGGGTGAGGCCAGCACTGACAGTCTCCAACTTAGGTAACACTGGATTCAAGGGGGAGACTCGACAGTGCTATAACTGTGATGATGTAGGTCATCTGAGACACGCTTGTCCTAAGCCACACAAGGAGGGAAATTCGGGTAGATGTGGACAGTTTGGAGGTCGTGATCGTGGTCGTGACGGTCGACGAGATGTAAGAGAATGCAACCGAGCAAATCTGATGGTAGCAGAGGGAGAGGAAGAAGCTGATGTGGTCTTCACCGAGGAGGATCAGACGCTTCTGGAGATACTTAGGAGGAAGCAGAGAGCAGCAGGTGATGGAGACAAGAAGAGTGGAACTGAGGAGGCATCCACTTCGTTCTTTCCCAAAGGCAATACTGCTACTTACGCTCATCCGACCAAATATACTGATGACACACATGCTCTTGCTTCTATATCTCCCACTAGGTTATCAGAATGGATAGTCGATTCTGGTGCATCTTGACATGTAACAGGGAATGATAGTGAGTTCTCATCATACACTCAACTAGCATTGGCTGACAACATCCAGACTGCTGACAATTCATCCTTCAGTGTTTTAAGTAGGTTGTATCCATCTCGAGATGAGTGTTGAGAGTGTGTTGATGCTTCATCACTAGCGCTTGGGACATTCATCCTTCAGCGTTTTAAGTAGGTTGTATCCATCTTTATATGAGAAAGCAAATAAACAGAAACTTGTGTGCGATGCATTTAAGTTTGGAAAGCTTACTAGAAGCTCTTATGTTAGTTCTGATCATAGGAGTTCTCGTGCATTTAACCTGATACATTCTGATGTTTGGATGTTTGGAGGCCTTGTTCCACAAGTTCTATGAATGGATACAAGTATTTTGTTACTTTTATTGATTGCTTCTCTCACGTTACTTGGTTATACTTGATGAAAAATAAAAGTGAAGTGTTTGGTTGCTTCTAAGACTTTCATAGGTATGTTCAGAATCAATATGGGGCAGTGGTGAAGGTATTGAGGTCTGATAATAAGACAGAGTATACCAACAGAGCACTTAGAGAATACTTGTCAGCTCAGGGAATACAACATCAGACCACATGTGCATACACACCAACACAGAATTAGGTATCAGGAAGGAAGAACATACACCTTCTAGAGGTGGCCAGAAGCATGATGATCGTCATGAATGTCCCAAAGACTCTGTAGGGGCAAACAGTGTTGACCGCAACTCAGTTGATCAACAGGATGCCCTCAAAAGTGCTGGAGTGAAAGTCTTCGTGTGAGATATTAAAGGGAGATAATGGTGAAATTCTTCCACTGAAGGTGTTTGGCTGTGTGTGCTTTGTGAAGGACAACAGACAATCTGTTGGGAAGCTTGACTCTAGAGCAGTGAAGTGTATCTTTGTGGGCTATTCTGCGACATAGAGGGGTATGTTTGCTGGAGTCCAGTGAAGAAGGGGTTATTTGTGAGCATAGATGTGCACTTTCGAGAGTTCGAACCATATTACACCTTGGAGGTAACTTCACCCTTTAGCGACTCGCCCGATACTGGGAGTATGAGGCAAGAGAGGGAGACTGGTGAGAGTTCACGGAATAATGTGGAATCAATTTCTGTATCGATTCCTTGGCAGGGAGAATTGGCTGAGGAGGAGCAGGAGAGTGAAGAAGAAGAGACGAGAGGTGTGAGGTTCACGGCTCAGGAGGAGCTACTTACCTATAGTAGGAAGGGGAAGCAAATTGCGAAAACAGTACCTACAGTGCCACTGGTACCAAGTCAATTGCCAACGCCTGCCCCGACTCCTGAGACACCTACACCACCACCAGATTCCTCCCAAAGTGATATCACTCCTCTCCTTACTCCTCCCACATCAATGTCAGTACGGAGGACTACTCGCAACAATGCGAGAAATCCTCCCGATAGATATAGTTGGGATCTTGCCCAGTTTGTATCATATTCTAACATCTCTATTGTACATGGAGCATTCATTACATCGTTGGACTCTGTTACTGTACCTAACAATTAGCAGGTTGCTAAGAAGGACCCAAAGTGGAAAGCAGCTATGCACGAGGAGCTAGGGGTTCTTGAGAAGAATCGTACTTGGGAGTTGGTAAAACTACCAGAAAGGAAGAGAGCAGTTGGATGCAAGTGGGTCTTCACTGTGAAGCAGAATCTAGATGGACGGGTTGATCGTTACAAGGCTCGTCTGGTCTATGAAGCACCGACTCTTCAAAACCGCCGACGAGTCCGTCTCCGATGCGCGTCGGACGCGGACACGCGTTCGACATGCGTTCGACACGCGTCGGACATGCGGTCAACGGCGCCGACACGGGTCAACGCTTCGACTCGCCGCAGACACGGGCCGGACACGCCATTTCTCTCCCGACACGGCTGAGAATGAACCCCAAAAATAAGATCTGAAACCCAAACCCGAAACCCAAACTCAAACTTGAACCCTAACCCTAGCCGTCACTCGTCAGCTCTCAAACCCAAACTTACCCGAAGAACAGCCGCCAGCTCTCTCTCGTCGTCGTCGTCGTCGTCATCGATCATCCCCGTCAGCTTCGTCATCGTCGATCATCCCCGTCAGCTTCGTCGTCGTCGATCATCCAAGGTCAGTCTCTCTCTCTCTCCCTCTCTCTCTCCGATCGATCTCTCGCTCTCTCTTATCCCTTTCCCTCTCTGGTTCTCTCGTTTTCTCTCTCTCTTATCTCTTTCTCTCCCTCTTTTATCTCTTTCACGCTCTCACCACACAAAGCCCCCGCGAACTTTCCACTTCACAAAAAAAAACCCCACGAGCTTTACACTCACCCGACAAATCACTGTTCTCTCTCTCTCTCTCAAAAATCGCACACAACCCCACAAATTTCAAAGTCCCGCTGCCCCCCACTACGATAATTTTATATTTTAAAATTATTAATTACTGTTTGCTGCTTTGCTGTTGAATGTTATCTCTGATTTACTGTTGAATGCTGCTGGAGATGGCCACTTTCGTTTACTGTTGTGCTAGTTGGGGTGGTATTCTCGTTTACTGTTGAATGCTGGTTGGGTTACTTCTATTTTTTGTTTACTATTATGTTGCTGTGAGTTAATTAGGGTGGTAATTTCTGTTTGCTGCCCTGTTAACTGTTGTTTGTTTACTGTTTTGCTGCTTTACTGCCGTGTTAACTGTTATTAATTATTCTTTTTGTTTACTGTTTTGCTGCTGCTAGATAATTTTTTAATGTTAACTGTTGTTTGCTTACTGTTCTACTATTGTATGCTAATTTGAATGTTAACTAGGATTGTTTACTGTTCTACTGTTGTATACTTTTAGTTACTGTTTTACTATTATTAATTTTTTAATTTATTGTTATTGCTTATATTTTACAGAAATGGAACAAGACGGGAGTTCTAGTGGTAGTGGAGTACAAGATGACAAATGTCCGCTTTGGAAATATGTTACCAAATTGGAGAAAATGAGGGGAACGGCAGGAGGAAATTGGAGATGGAGATGTAATTATTGCAGAGAGGATTTTATCGGTTCACACTTAAGAGTTAAAAATCACCTCTTGAGGATAAGCGGGACTGAAATTAAGATGTGTTCCAAGTCAACACCCGAAAATCTAAGGGAGTTTCAAAGGACGTTGGATCAAGCGGAGGCAAGGTTGAGGGCTTCTAAGCCTAAGATGCCAGTTTTGCCTATATCTTCGACTGTAAGTACGACCGGTATAGGTGCAAGTGCAAGCATGCCTATTGATGCAGGTGAATCTAAGAGGAGGGGGTCTAATACCGTGGAACAAGCATTCAATATGGGAGCAAGGGAGGAATTGGATGCATTGATTGGTAGGATGTTCTACACCGGGGGATTGTCCTTCAACTTGACAAGGAATCCATATTATGCCAAGGCTTTTGCATATGCCGCAAGCAATCCAATCTCTAGCTACAAGCCTCCCGGTTACAATTCCATAAGGACCACTATCTTACAACGTGAGAAAACTCACGTAGAGAGGTTGATGAAGCCCATCAAGGGCACATGGTCACAGAAGGGGGTCTCCATTTGTAGTGATGAGTGGGCGGATGCACAAAGGAGGCCCATCATCAATTTTATGGCGGTATGTGAGGGTAAGCTAATGTTCTTGAATGTCGTGAATGCCGAGGGAGAAGTCAAGAATAAGTATTTTATCCAAACACAGCTAGAAAAGTGCATCACAAAGGTGGGACCGAAGAATGTCATTCAAATCATAACTGATAATGCCTCGGCATGCAAGGCCGCGGGAGGGCTTGTGGAGGGTACCTGGCCTCACATATTTTGGACTCCTTGTGTAGTCCATACAGTCAATCTTGCTATCAAGAATATTTGTGCGGCTAAGAACACGGAAGCAAATGCCATGGCTTATGCACAATTACATTGGATTACAGAGATCTACGATGATGCATTGTTTATGAAGAATTTTATTATGAATCACTCTATGCGGCTTTCCATGTTTAATGATTATTCCAAGATGAAGCTCCTATCGATTGCCGACACAAGATTTGCCTCGTGGATTATTATGTTGAAGAGGTTTAAGGTCGTCAAGAGAGGCCTCCAAGACATGGTCCTAAGTAATCGATGGAGCTTGTATAGAGAAGATGATGTGGGAAAAGCTCAATTTGTGAAAGAGAAAGTTCTCGATGATTTGTGATGGGACAAGATAGTTTTTATTCTTGACTTCACTGGCCCAATCTATGAAATGATAAGGGTCACTGACACCGATACACCATGTCTTCATTTGGTGTATGATATGTGGGATACAATGATTGAGAAGGTGAAGCAAGCTATTTATAAGCATAAGGATAAAAAGGATAACGAGGAATCTCTTTTTTATGAGGTGGTTCACAAGATCTTGGTGGATCGATGGAACAATAGCAACACCCCGCTTCAGTGCTTGGCACACTCTTTAGTTCCAAGGTAATATTTCACATTTCACTCTTTAATACGAATATTTCTATTATTTAATATATTATGGGCTAATTCATGTTATTACCGAATATAGGTACTATCATTCCACATGGTTCAATGAGAACATCAATCGGCAAGCTCCAAATCAAGATCTTGAGATCTCTACGGAAAGAGCAAAGTGCTTAAGAAGATACTATCCTAACCCCGATGAACGACTGGCGGTGAACTTGGAATATGCTAAGTTTGTGGGGGCTTTGGAGGCTTTTAGTGATCCGGATTCTCTTTCCGATAGAGCACATATGGATCTTAAGTCATGGTGGCTTCTTTATGGTGCAAGTACTCCAAATTTGCAATCATTGGCCGTAAAGCTTCTAGGCCAACCTTGTTCCTTTTCTTGTTGTGAACGGAATTGGAGTACGTATGGTTTCATTCACTCCTTAAAGAGGAACAAGCAAACCCCGGTACGTGCGGAGGATCTTGTTTATGTTCACACCAACCTTCGCTTACTTTCTCGAAATTCGGAAGAGTATATGGAAGGGGAATCAAGAATGTGGGATGTTGATGGAGATACCTTTGAATCATTTCAAGGTGCCGGTATTTTAGATGTTGCCGCCATTTCTCTTGATGAGCCCACGATGGAGGCCGTTGTGTTTAAGGAGGATGAAGGAGTTGAAACCATAGAATGATTTTTTGATGTTTTAACTTGAGAACTTTATTTTTAAGATACACTTTTGGTTGTAATTTTTGCAATGTTTTAACTTGAGAACTTTATTCTCTTGTATTTTGATATGCTCAAGATGAAAGTAATGGAAATTAAAATTTGGTATTATCTTCAAATCAGTTACATTTGGAAATTAAAATGTAATATGAATTTAATTCAATATTAATCTATATATAATAATAATATTAAAAAAATCTAGCCGTGTCGCCGTGTCCTATTTTTTTGGGTTTTACCGTGTCCGTGTCCGTGTCGTGTCCGTGTCGCTGTGTCCGTGTCCGTGCTTCATAGCGTCTGGTAACAAAAGGGTATAGTCAGACATATGATATCGACTATGATGAGACTTTTGCACCGGTGGCGAAGATGAACACGGTTCGGACATTGATCTCTCTGGCAGTAAAGGCTCGTCTGGTGGCAAAAGGGTATAATCAGACATATGACATTAACTATGATAAGACTTTTGCACCGGTGGCGAAGATGAGCACGGTTCAGACATTGATCTCTCTGGCAGTAAATGGTGGATGGAAGCTACACCAACTAGATGTGAAGAATGCATTTCTTCATGAAGATCTAGTGGAGGAGGTATACATGAAGATACCATCAGGATTCGGTACAGATCAAACAGTGGATAAGGTCTGCAGATTGAAGAAGTCTCTCTATGGACTAAAGCAGTCTCCTCATGCTTGGTTCGACAAAGTTAGGAGGGTTATGATAGGTATGAGGTACCGACAGATCAACGTCAATCATACCGTGTTCTTTCGACGAAATGGAGACCACATTACCATGCTTGCGGTATATGTGGATGATATGATTATTACAGAGGATGATGAGAAGGAGATTGCTCAACTCAAAGTGAGAATGGGTAAGGAGTTCCGAGGTGAAAGATCTTGGCTGGCCCTGATATCTCTTTTGCAGTAAGCGTGGTGAGCCGCTATATGCATGATCCGAGGAAGGATCATATGGACGTAGTGTACCAGATTCTGAGGTATTTGAAGAGTGTCCCCGAAAAAGGGCTGATATTCAGGAAGAATGACCACGCGAGCATTGAGGGTTACTGTGACTCTGATTGGGCTAGCTGTACTGATGACAGGAGGTCCATCTCAGAATACTGCATCTTTATAGGAGGCAACTTGGTCTCATGGAAGAGTAAGAAGCAGTCGGTGGTGGCAAAATCGACAACTGAGGCAGAGTGTAGGGCTATGGTCTTGGCAGTTGCGGAGTTGTTTTGACTGAAGAGTATGCTGGTGGAGCTGAAGCTAGATCAAGGAGCCAAGATGAAGTTGTTGAAAGTACCCTAGAGGGGGTGAATAGGGTTTATGCTAATCTAATCCGATTTTATGCTAATTAAAAACTTTACTAACAAATATATCCTAGCAAATGAGATATGAACAATATATGTGTAAGGATATACAAATAACACAAGGGTAAACAATCTAAACTAGATAGTGGGTAATATAAACAACAAACAATATACAAAGACGATACAAGATATGAACATAAAAATAAGTGCGCCAATGCAATCACAAACAAACGATATGTTCACGGAGTTCGGTCCCCACGACCTACGACTCCGCTCCTCACCTCGAGGAGATCTCCACTATCACTACACACCCGGTTTGAAAGCCGGAACTTCTCTACACACTAGGTTTTCTAGTTCACCGAAAACTTTACAATCTCACACTCTTGCAATCATACTTTACACCCTCTAAGTGTTGGTCTGTAGCCCGTGTCTCCCTCAAGTGTTAGAAATTACAACCTACCTCTAAGCATTATTACCTACCCCACTCTTCTTGGGACGACCCCGTCTCTTACCACACACTCTCTTCGGTGTACAAGTGTATTACAAAGTGTATCTCATAATGAAGGCACAAATACAATGTTTGTTCTATAATACAAGATAAAAACTAAATGTAAGCTCACTCTCAATGTCATAATCCCACAATCTTAAATTATACTATGTATGAAATACTATAAACTCAATAGGTTATGTGTGAATAATGAGATAAATCAAAACTAAACTCAATGTAATTCTAGCTAATGGAAATTATAATCAAAACAAATAAATAGCTAGAAAAGAGTTTAGAAAACTTCTCTAATAGATGACGAGAGAGAGGGTGATGAATTAAAGCTTAAACACCAAAGGTTATCTCCTCAAACCCTTGTGAAAATATCTTCACAAAACAAACTCTTAAACACACTTAGAAACCCTTAAACAAACTTGTAAAACTCTTTAAAACTTTTCTCTTGGTGGTTCTCAGAAGTTAGAGGGCAAGGGGTATATATAGGATCATAAGACTAAGCCTAAAAACCCAAGAAAACCAAGCAAAAAGATAAAGTAACAAAAACATAAAAATCTGAAAAAACTAACCGTTATGATGTCGTCGGTCGACTGATACTGTTCATCAGTCGACCAGAAGAAAAACAGACAGTTTCAGAGTTCTGGAATTTTACATATCTGACTTTGTAAAATCAATTAAAAATAGTAAATCAAATCCAAAAATCATAAAATTTTTAGAGAAGAATCTAGACAAGTAGATAAACATGTTAGAGAAAGAATTTTTGAAATATCACTTACCAGTTGAGAGAAATAATTGTTTGAACATAGATATTCCAGATTCTAAAAACTGCTGAAACACCCGATTTTGTAAAATAATTGACACAGTAAAACAACTCCAAAAATCATGAAATTTTGAGGGACGTTTCTAAACATGTATGTGAACATGCTAGAGAAAGAATTTTATAAATATCACTTCTCATTTGAGAGAAATAATTTATTTTGTAAACCGGTCAAAAACTAAAAATCTGAAAATTGTACAAAACTAGTCATCAGTCGACACATCAGTCGACCAAAACAAAACAAAGAGAAAATGAAGATTTCAGGTACTTTCACCAGTCAACTGACCAGTCGACTGAATTAATCAGTCGACTGACCAATCGACTGATAACCAATATCCAGCCTAATTTAAACAGTAAAACTAAACTTTAAAGCGCCTTTAAAAATAGCAAATAAATTTTAAAAATTATGAAACTTTGGAAAATGTTTATAAACATGTTAATGAACATGTTACAAAAAGAATTTTTAGAATTGCACTTCACATTTGTAAAATATCATCATTTTGTAAAATAGTCTAAAACATGAAAATACAACATTTGTTTTTTTTGTCATTTTGACTGAACCATGTTTTAAAACTTTATAAAGTGATTTTATAAACTTAATAAAATATGTATAAACTGATATTGAAGTCTATAAACAAATAAAACGATATTTTCATAAAAACACCTATATTTTGATAAAATTAACAAAGTCAACAAATACGTGTGTGATTAATATATGAGCTTAAAGCATCTACACACAAGTATAAACCTAAAACTAAATTACCTAAGCTTGATAGATCTTCATTGAAGCTTTTCTTGGTAAACTTACGGATGAAGCTTGAACTTGAATCTTTAACTTGAATTGCATTGTTTCATTCTACTATTTCGCCAACCTCCATTGGATATGATCGTGAATGCTAGGAATCTTGACCCCAAGATTAGTTTGTTTTGAGGATAACAAATATTATATGTTGTGTATTATGTACTAACATTTGTTTTGCAGTATCAGAGCTATATCAACAATTATATTCAAAGAGATACTCAAGACGTAGATGAGTTCAAGACAAAATGAAGCAAAAAAGAAGATATACTTTATTGTCAAAATATAATTTTACATTTTCTTTGCTTAGAAATTTGTACAAGCCTTGATCACTCACACACATGCACACACATAGTGTTAGAACACACTAACACATGCTTAGTGTGTTGGTTAACAATAAAAATCCCCTATGTTATCCATTAGAGTTTATAGATATTGAGTGAGTCTTAAAACATTTTATTTATACCCCTTAGCAGTTTGAATCTAGAAAAACTCAAAAGATTAAAGTTGTAGGTCTCTTCAACAACTTTCCAACAAATTTTAAATCACCTCATTCCTAGGTCGGATGAGAAAGTTACAGTTAAAATACTAAAAACAGAATTCAAGAATCTGTGAGTTTACAGTGTAGTCGACTACTATGCCTTGTAGTCGACTACTAAGCAATTTTCTGACTTCACAGAGTCTGTTTAGACTCAGTGTAGTCGACTACTATGACTTGTAGTCGACTACAGATGCAGTTTATCCAGATTTCGGGTTTTGAATAAAGTGACTGTTTATAGCCGTTTTGTGGACGTTAATTGGGTTTAAAATTATGTCATTTCAGAGGCTATAAATGGGTTTAAACATGAGAAAACAAGGACCAAGTTTTGCACTTGTAAGATTCACATATTGTGCAAATTAACTCTCTAAACTTTCAGTTTTTCTATCTTTTTTTTCATAAAAGAGAGTTTCTGATATTGCCTTTGTTCCTACTATCATTCTTAGAGCTTGTTTAGACAATATTCAGAGTTAAAAAGAATGATAAGCCACTGTTACACGTTCACATCCACATCGAGGCTTATAGGATTGGATTGTACATTGCTTCAAAGAAAGGTTCTCTCGGTTTATGAGAGAGGTTGATCTCTTGATCTAGAGGTCGGTTTACAATTGGCATGGTGTTATCAATTGGGTTTGAAATTTGCATGATCTTACAAATTGGTCAGGACTCAGGTTTGCTTTTGATTTTGTAAGGTTTTAAAATTATAGTGAAAACTCTCAAGCGGAATTTGCTTGGGGACTGGATGTACACCGGGGATGTGGAACCAATATGCATGCTTGTGTTTGTGATGTTCACTTTCTGATATTGTCATTCTTTCTTTGCAATTTATAATCTACTTTACAAACTCTCTAGTATTTAAGTGTAAAGCTTCCGCAGATTTTTATAAGAGCACACTCTATTCTTAAGGGCCACGATCCTACACTTGGTATACATAAGCAAAATCAGACCCTACAGGAAATGCAACTGTTCAACCCAAGCGACTTATTTGACAGGTGCATCATGCGCAACGACTTGTCTAGGTTGACCACCAGACATCAAGGGCTGCATTTTAAAAATCTTAAAACGTCCACCAGTAAACGCTGTGGAACATTATCCTTCCAAGTAGAGAACAGAACTGAAGAGATACCAAATGAAATGTTAGCAAGTAACCCCCCCCCCCCCCATTTCTCATGACAGGTTTTGAAACAATTCTAGATAGTTGTATGCAAAGCATATAAGCATACCAGTTGGTCATGAGATATGGCTGCCTTCGCCTGACTGCCACCTGCCATAATCTCCCAGCAGCTAACCTGCATCAAAGGAGAACAAAAAGAGCTATAATTTTTATCCATATAAGAGATACATGTTCTCAAAGTTATTACGGAACTCATACAGTTAAGAGATGTCAGCAGATGAAACCTGATTATCCAAGAAGTGGCCACTGAGAAATTTGAATTAGGACTGAAACTAAGGATAGAGACAGTCACTGGCTCCAGGTGTGCCTGCACACACAAGAGAATGATGTGTTTAACAAAGGTAATGCACAGCTTAGTTGAACGTGCCTCACAATTCTTCCAGATGGAATTCATGTATGTGCATTAGGATTTTCAGAATGTATCCGATAATGATGTATGAACACAAAAACAAACATATATCAGATAATAACTAAATCAGTGTGTTCCTTAATCCTTAATAATAATCAAACATATACACTTGCCTCTATGTATTATCCCAGTTCGCCATAACTAGGCAATTCAACTGTTCAATCCAAACAACTTCTTTAATAGGTGCATCATGCACAGCAACTTGCATAAGTTGGCCACCAGACATCAAGGGCTGCATTTTAAAAATCTTAAAACGTCCACCAGTAAATGCTGTGGAACATCATCCTTCCAAGTAGAGAACAGAACTGAAGAGATACCAAATGAAATGTTAGCAAGTATTCACCCCCCCCCCCCCCACCCCCCCTAATTTCTCATGACAGGTTTTGAAACAATTCTAGATAGTTGTATGCAAAGCATATAAGCATACCAGTTGGTCATGAGATATGGCTGCCTTCGCCTGACTGCCACCTGCCATAATCTCCCAGCAGCTAACCTGCATCAAAGGAGAACAAAAAGAGCTATAATTTTATCCATATAAGAGATACATGTTCTCAAAGTTATTACGGAACTCATACAGTTAAGAGATGTTAGCAGATGAAACCTGATTATCCAACAAGTGGCCACCGAGAATTTGAATTAGGACTGAAACTAAGGCTAGAGACAGTCACTGGCTCCAGGTTGTGCCTGCACACACAAGAGAATGATGTGTTTAACAAAGGTAATGCACAGCTTAGTTGAACGTGCCTCACAATTCTTCCAGATGGAATTCATGTATGTGCATTAGGATTTTGAGAATGTATCCGATAATGATGTAAGAACACAAAAACAAACATATATCAGATAATAACTAAATCAGTGTGTTCCTTGATCCTTAATAATAATCAAACATATACACTTGCCTCTATGTATTATCCCAGTTCGCCATAACTAGGCAATTCAACTGTTCAATCCAAACAACTTCTTTAATAGGTGCATCATGCACAGCAACTTGCATAAGTTGGCCACCAGAGTTGGCCACCAGACATCAAGGGCTGCATTTTAAAAATCTTAAAACGTCCACCAGTAAACGCTGTGGAACATCATCCTTCCAAGTAGAGAACAGAACTGAAGAGATA
>BQKN01000245.1:278752-326561 GCA_022839385.1 Asparagus kiusianus
CAATGGAATCAATAATGAAGAAAGCAACGGATTTTCCCGCGAACAATGGGTCATCTTTATTTGGCTTGTTTCGCTGTTATGACGCCGGAGTCAATTAAGGCTTGGATTTTGTTTTTGAGTCCAAAGCAAACTTTAGTGGGATGAAGAACTCTTCTGAGGTCCTCTTTGCTCCTTCTTGATCTTTAATAGGTGGTAGCTCGATCTTGTCGTTGGCGAGGAGGTATTTCAATATGGCTGGAGCTTCATCATCTTCAAAAGAATACTCCTTTTGGAACTTCGGATCGAGAGTCGCATTCACCGCGATTGCAGATATCATCGGTTGGCTTCTCTCAACTTTCTTTCTTTTAAGAAAGTATTCAGCTTGTTCACCGCGTATTTTTAAATCTTTCCAAGTTTTGAATGGTACGACCCCCAGGACTTCCAGGACATCGATGAAGAGATTATTATGGTATGTTTGCAGGATAAACTCCTCTGTAACAGGATCTCTGCAATTCATTGCCTTGTTACGGAAGCGTTTGATAAAATTATCAACCGACTCTCCGTCTTTTTGTTTCTCATCCAGAAGGGTTCCGATTGACACTTCGGTGTCATCATCGAAGAAATTGCTGAGGAACAAACTTTCTATGTCATTCCAGCAATTGATGCTCCCTGGCTTGAGACGTCGATACCAATCGAAGGCGGGACCACGAAGGGTGACAACGAATGACCAGACCATTAAAACTTCGTTTCCAGATATCATGCCCAAATGAGACTTGAAATAAATCAAGTGCTGAATAGATGAGCTCTTTCCGTCGAACGGTGTGAAATTAATCAGATGGAATTTTGTCGGGTATGGAATTGAATCCCATTCTCTTGGATAGGGACCCGGAATACCCGTCTTCTTTACTTCTTGAGCGGAAATCAAAGCATTGACTTTGTTTTCAAGGTCTTGCATTTTCTTATCCTCATCTTCATCTCTCTTTGAGTGATATTGAGGAGAAATAATTGGGCCACCCCCAGTATTATTAAGAGGTGCGATTGAACTACCCCTAATATCGTTGTTGGGAGGATCCGTTGAACCACCCCCAGTGTTATCGTTATTAGGAGGTGCATCAGCAAAGATGACTTCATCCATTTCTGGATCATTATCATATGCAATATTTTGAGTACGGCAGCTGGATTCAGCTCGCTGACTGGACTCAGGAAGTTGAGGCCGTTGAGCTAGCAATTCTCTCATTTGTTGAATAGCCAACTCCATCTCTATCTTCATCTCAGCTCTAATTTCTTCACGTTGTTTGGCTAGAGCTTCTTGAAGTATTTGAACGAACTGATCAGAGGTGATTGTGAGTACTTCTCTGGTTTGCCCTGTGCTAGATACTGTATCATCCGAAGCGATCGCAGAACAAGTGTCCGAGAGCTCATCCTCTGATGACATTCTTTCATGCATTCTCTTGTAGTCTCTACGTCTGACGGCTCTTAACTGGAGTCGAGATATCCGTTGAGCAATTCTTGAGTTGACTTTTCCTCCCAGTGAAAAGTCGGGATTTGATTCACTTGAACGCCACTTAGATTTTTCTTTATCAGCCATATTGATGGTGACTTCAGGGAATTCATTCTCTTGAACAACAAGCTTTTTACAGAAATGTCTCGGCTTGGGCTTTGACATTTTGGTGAAAAGTCTCTGGAACATTGAGACTCTTTGCGGGATGGCTTCTCGTTTGGAGTAATCATATTCCAACAATACTGCTCTAATGAGTCGCACACAGGAACAATGAGAGTTCATTTTTTGAACAATTCTCTTTCGAAATTTATTCACACTTCCAGCTTGATAATACGATTTATCGATATGATTGCCGGAAAATCTTATCGTCTGTTGATATGACCTCACAGGTATAACGATGTCTTTTGGAGAGCACATCTTCTTCTGGAGGTGTAAAACCTTGTTGGCATTCTCAGGGTAACTTATTGTTGCCTTTGAGTGAGCCAAGGTTATGTCAATAGTCACACGTTCAGAACCACCCCCTTGCGGGTGTGGAGTCTTAACAGGCTCCGAATGCTGATTTTGCACAACTCTAGACTTTGGAATCCAAACTTTGCAGAGTTTTTGTGGTTCTTTAGCCGCCGTTTCCTTCTTCCTTTCTCGTCTTTGTTGTGAGAGAGCACGAGCATGAGAAGCGTTTGCACGATGTTTTTGTGTACGTTCTTTGAGGGTTGAGCGAGCTCTTTTGACAAGAGTCCATTCATCCGTCGTTAGTTTAGTAGAGATATGAGTGATTGGTAGTTGAGACAACTGAATCACTCGATGTCTCCTCGACTCTAAGTCCGCGTGATAACGAACTCTGTCGGTTTGTTCCAAGGCCTTAGCCATTTGGCGAGCGCGGCGCTGACGTTATCTCTGACGAGCCCTTTTCGTCAGTGCCGGTAGTTTTTTGTTCAATGACTCTTTAACTGGAGAAGAGTCATTGTGAGTAGAGATGTTGCGAGTAGAATTCTCAGCAACAATCAGACGAGAGTCTTCATCTGTAGCATTTGACAACTTAAAAAGCTTCAACGAAGATGAAATCTTCCTGCATTTGCGAGGTGAGAAAAACTTTGCAGATGAGGATGACAAATACTCCTCAAACTTCGTTTGGTCGAACTCGTACTCGACCGTTGATTCAATTGGGATCTTGATGATCGGCTGCAACACGACGGTTTCGGTAGCGAGACCGTTGGCTCCCACTGTGGTCGTCAGTTTGTTTTCGTCAAAAGTTGGTTTCGTTGTGGAATTCATTATATCTTCGATCGATTACAACAAATTCAAAAGAAATAGCCTTTTTATAAGACTTCTTTTACACAACAAAAGGAAAATTACAACTTTTTAGAAACAAACGCAGGATCGTTGTTTGGATCGCTGCTTGCGTGGGATCTTTGCCTGTGCCGGGAGTGCTCTGACTCGTGGACCACCGAATCACAGATTCTGATTGAATCGTGAAGGCTTTAGGGATTCTTCCTTCGTTTATCGAAGTAAGAATTTGAAATGAATATCTTATCAAAGTAAGACGATGACTCTTCTTAAGATCAAGTCAAAGCTCGAATCTCAAGGAATTGCCAGAAACTCAGGAACTCTGCTCTGTCTGCTCTAAGATGCTCCGCCCTAAAAAAATCGATCTCAAGGGGGTATTTATAGCCCCTGAACAAATAACTGTTTCCGAGACAGTGTTTGCTGTCTCGGCGGCCGAGACAGTAAAGACTGTCTCGGGTTCCGAGACAGTAAACACTGTCTCGGGTTCCGAGACAGTAAATACTGTCTCGAAAATCTTCAACTGCTCGACAGTTTTCTTGTAACTGCCTTCCCACATTTTAAAACTCCGTTATTTTGGCAGTTATCAACGTGATTCTCGCCCACGACGTTTCCCACGTTCCTGAACGGTTGGTGGCCACGTGTCGGCGGTTATAAAACAGTTTCTGAACCTTTGAAAGCTGTCTCGCGTGCGAGACAGTAAACACTGTATCGCATGGCGAGACAGTCTATACTTGTGTCCTTTTTTGATTTTTGGATGACTTCCTTTTGAGCTGTGTTTGGATATCTTTCAGCATTTTTTTGACGCCTACATAAGACAAGGAGAAGTTGAAGAGCGAATAAAGAGATTAATTTAATTTTAACATATACATGAAAATATGGCACATCCTGTCTTGTTACAACCTTTATCTTGACTAAGACAAGGAGATGTTAAAGAGCGAATAAAGAGATTAATTTAATTTCACGATTCTGTCTTGTGGCACATCCTGCTTAGTTTGATATATGCTTAGTTACTACTTTTGTAGCCGAAGTCTCTCCTCAGTACTCAGCGGCAAGCTACATGAAACATGAGAGATTTTTGTGATTTTTTGTTGTGATGTTTTCATTAGAAGACAGGTTTAGCTTTTTCTATTGAGAGCCGTCTCTATTGTTGTGAATTAGAATAGTCCTATCTGATATTTTCTACTTGTTAAATGATATGTAAATATTTCTACTTACTCAAATGAAAACTGTTTTATAATACGGGCTTATACTAATCATAAGATGCTACATATATTCATTTTCTATTTCTATTATACACAATAATAGTTTGTAGATGTTAAGAACCTGTGATTTAAGGAGATTTCTCAGGAAAGTAATAGGCCTATTTTGTAATCAGGATTTCATTTCAAATACTGTATTTGGCCCAATTTCATTGTTTGGATCCAAAAGAATTTGAATACTAGATATTGGCCCAAATACATTAACATTTTAAACCTATAGCAAGCCCACAATTCTAAATCCCAACTAGGGGGCTGTCATTTGCAATTCCATCGTTTCTTCTCTCTCCCCTTCCGCTCTCGCGATCTCCCCTCGCCCGCTCTCGCGATCTCTCTCCCTCCCCACTTCTGCTCTCAACCGCCGCCGGCGGCGACGACGACGTGTATCGGCTCTCGCGATCTCCCTCCCTCCCCGCTTCCGCTCTCAACCGGCGGTGACGACGACGACGAGGAGGAGGAGATCCAGTTTCACCTGCAAGCCCTAATTTCACCTCCGGCGACGACGACGATCATCGACAATGGTGAGAACTTGATCCTCTATCTCTAGTTCCACCGAAACCCTAAATTCTAGATTCAAACTCTATTCTCTCGATTGATTTCTCTACCGAGCTCCGTCCCAGTGAAAATTGCAATTGCAAATCTACTAAATGAGAGATCCGAGTGATGTAGCAGGTCCAATCTCTTCTTCGGTTACAAAATTTAACTCCAAAAAGCAGTTGTCAGTGAAAAGGCTTACATTCCCTTTAGTAACTGCTTTGAGAGGTTGTGATATGTTCATGTTATATTCATTTAATATTGTCGATGAATTACCCTGTTTATTAAGTTTATTTGATTTATTGCCTCTCCTGCAAATGAATGTGTGGAGATTGCCTAGTGTTTTATATGCCTTAGCTGGAAAGATAATTGTAAACAGGATTATCCTTTTAGAATGCTTCATATTATGGAGAAAAAATTTCATTTGTTTACTTAAAAAATTGAAATTGTTCGAATTTCAGATTGATGTTGGTGAAATTATCGCTGTTAACTATTAAGTTAGAACTTAATATTAATCAAAGAGAAAATAACATGAAAATAGTGGTGGCTGAATACTCAGCCCTTTGTGATCCTGAGTTGTATACATTAATCGTATAGAGTGAATATTAGCCATAAAGACTGACCCAAATATAGTCTATTAGAGATTATGTATGTTTGTATGTTGAGGTCCACATTTGTTCTAGATTTCGTTTAGTAATTCTAAAATTTTTATTCTTTTCCTTTACATTTACTCCATGTTACATGGTCTGAATCTATCTCTTAGATAAGTATAGTTTTACACATTAAATTTTGATGATGAAACAGCTTAGAAGAAAATGTCAGACCAACAAAGTTTACATGGTCAAAGGAAACATGCAAGGGAAGAAGTAGGTGAAGATGATGAAAAAAAAGCTAGTTATCATAATTGTGACTTTCATAATAATGGTATTTGGAGCATACCGTCATAGAAGAAGGTCTAGCATCAAGGAGATAACATGGAGTGAAGATGTACGTGCTCATAAAAGAGCCCTCTAGATGGACACATTAATGAATGATACAATATGTCGGGAGCAACTACGTCTTAATAGGCGTTGTTTTGAGAAGTTGTGTGCTATTTTACGATCTAAAGGGGGTTTGGTGACTTCTAGGAATGTCACGGTTAGAGAAGCTGTGGCATTTTTCCTACATGTTATTTCTCATAACTTGAAGAATCAAACTATTAGAGCAATCTTTTTTCATTCCGGATATCTACAACACATGTTCATAAATCTTTGTCTTAGTATGTATTTGTTTGATTTTGTCCAAATCTTCGGTGCGGGTAGGAAATTTGATGCTGACACCTGGGTAACCTGTGACCTATGAACAAAACTTGGACATTATTCCAGGTTGAAAACAGAAAACAAACTCACCTAAATTTTATCACCTAAATTTTAAGGTTATACATGTTGTACTTATTTAAACAGCTACTTATTGACGATCATGTAAGATGAATAAGGTTGTAGCTGCTCCTCGATCGTGCTCCTTGTAGAGTGGCTTCAACTATCGAGAGTGACAATTCTCCCTAATTAAGAAACTAATTTAGTCATTTGTATATTGGCCTTAGCTTTAGTACTTAGTTAATTGGTCTTTCAATCATCTTTATTTACTGTGAAAAGGATATCATGATGATTTGGACTATATATGCTTTTTGTGTGATTGCGGCAGGAGAGAGGAGCACAATTTGCATTGTATACGCTGCTTTTAGAGGGAGTCTCAATGGCTGCCAGACGCAATATTATTTGCATTATACTTCTTTTGATTTCAGAAACTAGCTAACTTTTTTTTATGGCTGTCAGTGTACTATGATATCATCCGTTTAAGCAGGATATTAATTGTCCTGTTGATGGCACAGTGATAAAATTGCAGGTATATCTTTACAAGATCCTGTGAAAACGCAACTAACAATCAAGGGCCTTGTGCTTCTTATATCCCGAAATATATGGTGTTGTGTTACTAGATTGTCTCACTATGTTTTTGTATGTTCTCATGCTTGCATAGGTAAATTCAGATGCCAAGGCATATCAAAACAAAGCTATTGAGAATTGGTGTGATATATGTGTGTTAGTGGGCACCGATAGAGCAATTGGCGAGGTTGCAGAGCAAATTGATGATTCTATTGCAGCTATGGATATGGAAGGTGCGAATTAAGGGGAGAGCTCTAGAAGGGTGAATTCTCTCTCCTCCCTGTTCTTATGAGTGTGGTTGCCTTGCAGGGCAGCTGAGCAAGAGGTAAGGCGACCGCGCCGGTGACCAGATCTCGCTTATGGATCCTCCTTTCTCTGGTGAGCCTCTTTTGTTTTCTCTACTTTTCTTATTTTCTATTATTGGGTATGTTCTTTTTTTTTATCTCGATCTGCTAGATTGGATGGAATTTAGGGGGAATTATCGACTTGGGTGTGAAAAAGATTTGATTTTTAAAGATCTTGTGAGGTCTTTATTCAGTACTTGATTAGCTGGGTTAATGGGTCTATTTGTGAGTCAAAAGAGTTTGATGATTCTCTTTCTGTATAATCTGGGTTTTTTCCCTTCTTATTCTTACTGCGAGAGGAATTTAGAGTTCTGGTTTTATCTCTTTTTGAATAAGTTTATGCTTTATGTTTGAAATTAATGTTCGATAACATTTGTGCATGGATTTGGTATTAGGATTGGAGCTGTAGTTGTGGTCTAAGCAACTATAAAGAAATTGGTGCTTGTTGGGTTTAAGAAAGTCAACTCTTAGGTGGATGATTAGTTTATGCTTTGTCTTTTAATCTACTAAATTTTTATGAAGTTTGCCTATTTGTTAATTTAAAGTGAAATATGGTTTAATTGTTAATTTAAGATGAATACCTTGAGGATAATTTTATGACTTAGTTATAAACTGCAGATGTCAGGTAAAGCATGTTTTCATCGTGTAATTTTATCATTAAGTTGTTCCTCATTAAATGTAAAATAATAGTAGGGTATATGATGAAAAAACATAAAACAATGGGATTGTACAAGAGTGGCGACATGAAATCTGTGAGTATCCAGAATGAGGGGTATATGCAGCAATAGTCCCAAATTCTATCTGCAATTTTCATTTTTAAGTCTTGGGGGTTTATATGCTAATAAATTATTTCCATGGTTATTTTTCTTTTGTTTTCTTGAGATTCCTTTATAGTATCACACTTTAAAATGGAGCTCATTGGGTCTTCTTATTGTTTCAGGTGATTTAAGACCTCGCAAAGTAGGACCTCTTGAACTGGGGAGAGAAAGCTATAATAAGAAATACAAAGCAAAAGTGTATAAGCATTAGAAAGAAACTCTTATTTGAATCAGAGGCAAAAGTTTTAAAGAAACGAGAGCGAGAGCAATTTAAGAATGATAATATATAATGGGGAAATATTAACTAAAATTGTAGCTCGAACATATTTTGGATCTCTAGCTTGTTGAATTGTTATATGCAATATTTGAAGTTTCTACTTTATTTATTGTTTTGGTTAGTGGTGGACAAGTTTACGAAGTTTTATTGATGAATGATATCGGTTATTTTTATGGTGATTATTAGGTGAACTATTGACATCACTGCATTCGAGGTTTTAAAGTATTTAATCTATATGCCTTGTTGGTTGGATATGTACTATACTATTTGAGGCATTTATTTCCACCAATTTCGATGCAAACCTTATGTAATTTGAGTATTTTATTTCTAAATTATCTTCGAGCTACAATTTTAGTTTAGAAATTAGAATTCTACTAGATGGCAAACAACTCAATTGAAAATTTTAAAATTAAAATTCTAAAGTTTGCCAAACATGAATTTTAAATTGAATTCTGGAATTCAAATTTGGATGTTTCCCAAACGAAGGAATTGAATTTGAAATTCTGAATTTCAAATTTCAGAATTCAATTCTGGAATTTGAAATCAAATTCTCGAATCCAAACGCAACCTTAGGGAAAGGAGTTGCATGTCGTTTTCAATATAAGAGACTTGACTCTTCTGTGATTACTTTTTTCTTTTGGCAGAAAATGCAGGCCCACATTAAAACTCTACAACCTTTTAATAGTTGTCTCTCAAAAATTGATGCTTCCACTTTGAACTATTTGAGCACAGGACAGGCTAATATCTGTTTTTAGTTAGTAATTATTGGCCTCTCTTCATGTAGCCTTGTCCACATTTTCGTAAAATTGACATCCTTGGATGACTGGAATGACTGCAAATGTTTTAGATATTTTTCTTAATCTTTTTTGAGAGAAATATTTTTCTTAATCTTGAGAAGATAAGATTTTGATATTTGACATGAGCCAAATTTGAATTCTAGATTTTATTGTGCAATTATGGAAAAACTTCACTACCACGCATTGATGATTTTTTCTAACGTGTTAAAAAAAAACCAACTCACAAAACTCCATGGAAAATTCTGACGTGATGTATCCAATACCTATTTGATGTTGAAGGACGGGTTAATTGTGGATAGACCCCCTGTATTGTCTTTATTTTGAATTAATGTACCGTCCCTCTAGTTTTCTTGCATTTAGAATATACCCCCCGGAGTGAATTATTTCTACTCTTTTACTCACAAGGGGTTTATCTCAAAAAACAAATTTCTACTTCTTTCCGGTGTAAAATTGACCTTGAAATTTGCAAGTGTCCTGTAAATGTGCGCTCAACATAGACGAGAATTGACAAGGACGATCGATGAGCATCGGCAATATCCCCAACTCAGCCTACGCAGTTTTCCCTGAGTCCACTCTGAGCACTTCGATCTCAAATAGTGTTTGATACCATCTTGGCATTTATTTCTCTTCAAAACGACTTTCTCGGCAATGTCCATTTAATACAACAATATACCAAATTTATCAGGTTTCTCACCTTTTTGAGACAAATTATTTCGCTCACATCCAAACACCTTCATCTTTTAACTAAGTATAAGTGCTAGCGGAATATCCCCAACAATGCAGAATCGATGGAACTTAAACTTTTCTCTAGTACCCTTCATTTATTTTACACACTCAAATTTGACACCTCTTATTGTAGGCTTAATCTTCTGACTTACCTTCACAGTAACTAAAAACAACATCCTAGACATAATCGCCATCCCCATCAAAATCCCAAAGTCAACCCACTTAGAATAACCAACCTCCATCTCTAAAAAAATCCCTAATAACCTCTTCCCAGTTACAATATGCACATTTCAACCTTCTCAGTCTCTTTTCAAAAGTTCGCCCATTAAACTCAATTCTTATAATAATCTTGATTTGCATACTTATTGAAAGCAATATAGTACATTGGATGTTTTCTTATAGGCTCCAGCAATTCATTCTTTAGCCTGTAAATTCCTCCATAGAGTAACATATGGCCTTGCGGCGCTAGTGATTATTCCCATGAGATAATTAGGCACAATACTTGCAATAACCATAGAGTAACATATGGCCTTGATTAATAGCATGCGCATGTATAGAATTAAATAGAAGAACGCGAAGTGATTGGAACCTTGGTTGAAGAGTAATAAGATGGTAGGCTAAGGATATAGGGATTATGGAGAGAAAGAAGAGAGGGAGGAGAAGAGTGTATTGCTGATAATGAATGCAGTTATTCCATAGTGCCTATTTATTCTTTATTGTCGAAATATTTGAAAAATTGATGAACGTAATGAGAAAGTTGTAGAAAATACGGCGAAAACAGGAAATTTGAAGCTGGGAAGAGACTACAGCTTTCTATCGGGTCGGTTGGCCGACGGCATAGGCCCGGTCGACCGACAGCCTGTTGGATTACAGGGTTTGAAACCCTATCTCTAGTCGGTCGACCGAACGAGTTCTACCGGTCGACCGAAAATGTGCACATTACAGGAAGATGGAATCTATCTCTGGCCGATCGACCGTTACAACCCCTGCGGTCGACCGGAAAGCGGATACAAGCTGGATTTGATTTCCTAGTCTGATTTGGATTGGGTTTTGAGATAAATAGAAACACACGTTTCTAGGGTTTCTTAACCAGAGAATTAGCATTGTTTTGAGCACTTTGAGAGGGGGAGATTGTGAGGAAGTTAAGAGCTTTGGTTAGGGTTATATTTGAGTGATTTTGTGAGTTGTAATCCGTTGTATTTCTCCTCAATATAGTGAAATCTCTCCATCCTCTCCCCGTGGACGTAGGCAATTGTCGAACCACGTAAATCTCTACGTTTGGTTTGATCTGTGTTGTATTTTGATGGATTGCATTCGTATTTGTTTTGGTTCTCTTCTCTCATCGCTTGCGGACTCGTTTGGTTGTCGAGCACGCTTCTGCACGGTGCGCAACAATTGGTATCAAAGCTCTAGGGTTTCAGGTTTAGGGTTTTGCATTGGGTAGATGAATATTCATTGTTTGAAGCTTGGTTCTTAGAGTTCTAGGCTTCGGTGGAGATAGCATTGCGGAGTTGCCATTGGGATCTCTCTTTCCTTGTGTGGTTAGAAGATCGTGTTGGAATCCTATCTAGGGTTCAGTTAGGTAATTTCTCGATTCTATCAAAGTTTAAATCTTTCTTTACAATTTGGAGTTTGCAAGCATGTGAGAAGATGTTTGTGAAAGCAGCGAGACAATGAGTACAGTTCAGGTTGGACTTCAAAATACTAAGATTAGTATAGTGAAGTATGACGACAAGATTAATTTTGGTTTGGGGATGAGCGACGTACATGACGCTCTCAATGCTCAAAATTTGGAAAAGACCATCATGGTTCATGAGAGGCCATCGAAATACGATGAGGCGATATGGGACAAGATAAATAGGAATGCTTGTGGGATGATCAGGTCTTGTTTGGAACAAGAGCTAAAATACGATATGATTGGTGTGACGTCTGCGATTACACTTGCTACAAAGATTATTCAGATTCCAGATGTCCAGGGGCACCTCACTTGCGGCTTATATGAACAACTATACAAAGTTGTTGTCGGACTTGGCAAACGTGGATGAGAAGATAACGGACGAGTACAAAACAATTATTTTGTTGGGCTCCTTACCCGATGAGGAGTATGATAACTTCGTGCTCACTTTGTTGAATGGTAGATCTTCCATCACCTACAGTGAAGTGACTAATGCATTGACGAATTACGATTTGAGGAGGAAGGACAAAGAGACTTTCCGAGCTAGCACTTCAGGAGAGGCCTTGTCGACTAAAGGAAGAAGTCCATATCCAATAGGTGACAATAGAGGCAGGTCAAAGTCAAGAGGTCACCACCAATTAGCGAAGAACCAGTGTGTGTTCTGTAAAGAACAATGATATTGGAAGAGAGATTGCCCGAAGCTTAAAGAGAAAGAGAATAGCAAAAAAAGACTCGAATGCCAATGAGGTGAACGTCGCTAGAGGTGATGATTCTGATAATTCATGTTTTTCTCTATTGATTACTCCAGAGGTGAACCATGTAGATGCATCTGATTAGATGCTAGATTTTGGTGCTACTTATCATGTGACTCTCCGGTGAGATTGGTTTGCATCGTTCGAGAGACTCGATAGGGGCGTGGTATTCATAGGAAATGATCAATCCTGTGACATTTGTGGGATAGGTATCGTCAGGATCCGGATGCACGATGGAGTTGTTCGTGAATTGAATGAAGTGAGATTCATTTCTTAGTTGAAGAAGAATCTTATTTTCGTTGGAGCTTTGGAGGCGAAGGGATTCAATGTGACATTTGAGAACGCTCTAGCGAATGCTACTAAAGGATCTTTAGTGGTGATGAAGGGAGTCCGCATTAGGAATTTGTATTATCTGAAGGGAAGCACCGAGATTGGCCATGTAGCTTCGGCTATTTCAGAGATGAACGTGAGCAGACTTTGGCACTATAGGTTGGGACACACAAGTGAAAAGTCACTGCAGGTTTTGTACAAACAAGGGCTATCGATGGGAGCCAAAAGTAGAAACATAGAATTCTGTGAGCACTGCGTTCTTGGCAAGAAGACAAATGTGAAGTTCGGAACAGCCGTACACAGGACGACGGGTATCTTGAACTATGTGTAAACGGATGTTTAGGGTCCCACCAAGATGGCATCACTTGGTGATCGACATTGGTTCGTCAATTTTGTAGATGGAATTTTTCCCATTGTTTCCCCTTCCTTCCCCTTCCTTCCCTTCCCTAATTAAACTCCTAAACACACCATTAGTGCCTTATTGAATTGGGCGATGTTTACTTACTGAAGAAACAGTCGTCTTGGCGAGGCTCAGCAAGTCGGTGAGGCGAGACTCAGCCTAAAGATATAAAATTCAGGTTTTCGATCTGCGTGCGAAGTTCGTTTGAGGAGAGATTCTAGGCGAAGTTCGGGGCGAAATCTTCAGCGAAGTTCGCGGGCGAGATCTTCGGCAAAGTTTGGTCGCGAGATATTTGGCGAACTTTAGCGCGAGAAATCTTGGGCGAAGTTCGGGGGTTTTGGACTATAAATAAGACTGTTTGTCTCCCTCCCCTTCACTTTGATCTCAACAATTTTCCTATTCTCCTTCGAACCCTAACTTTCTCAGAGATCCCTAAAAAGTTCATCATCAATGGCTCCTCGTCTCGCTATTTCCAAGGGAAGAGGCACTGCCCGAAAGACTCGTCGGCCGAGAAGCGATGAGGTGCCGGCACAGCTGGAGATGGCAATAGGTAATGGTCGAACCCATCGACTGCGATCTTCGGATCAACCTCAGTCTCAGCCCATTGGGCTTTAAGCATGCCTTAAGGCATCTGAAAACTTGATCCACCGCTGAAGACGAGACCTTTATGACCATTGGTGGTTTTCCCGACAAGTTTTTGTCGTTGGTGGCGGGGTTCTGTTAGCAGGCATTAATAGCGCTTATCGTGGCAAGCTTCGTGCTTTGGGCAGGGCTCACTCAACCCTTTGGGCTTTTGCAACGGACATCGTTTAGGCAGAGCTCTGTTTTGAGCGATTTTCGCTAAAGTGATATTTGTCAATTTGAGGCGATCTTCGCTTAAGCGATATTCGCCTAATCAAGTTGGATGAACTTCGCCAAGTTGGATGTGAAGTTCGCTTCTTTTGGTTGAACTTTGCTTTATTTTATATGTACTTAGTCAATATAGGTGACTTTTGCTTGTGAGCGAGGCTCGCCTCTCTTTTTGAGTATGACGGTTGAACTTGGTCTTCGTTTGCTAACTCAATTGTCATCTTTGTGCAGTTGTCTATTCAAGAGCTCTTGTGAATCGTCACAACCATTTTGGTCACGATAGGACTCACAGTTTTGAAGTGACGCACGTTTTTGACAGGAATGTCCTGCTGTTTCTCGACGGCAGCAGTCAAGAAAGGATTGAGGTCATTCGTACGGGGGACTATAAGATTTTGGAGGAGATAAAAATTCTCCGTACCTCATGAAGATGCGTCGGTGAAGCCGCATTTCCTCTTTGGAGATAGTGTCTCTAGCGGCAACTCTTTCCTCCACTGTGGGGAGTAATATTGGTATTACACTCAGGGAGATCGTAAATTTGCTTTGCCGGCGATAGAGCGTCAAGTTTCTTTCTTGTTCTTGCAGCGTCTTGCCATGCCTCATTTCATGCGCTTTAGCCTCACAAATAGGGAGGATAGCATCAAGATAGACATTCTGAAGTATGGGGGCGGCTTCCATCAAGGACTTTACGGGACTAACATCATAGGGCTGCGTCCAGGCTTCGTGAATGAGGACGCGCCGGTTAACGAAGTTGCCAGATATACGGATGAAGATGCCAGATTTTACGGATGAAGATGCCAGATTTCCTTGGGGAATGAGCTTGTCAAAATCGATGCCCAGTATACGGATGAAGATGCCAGATTTCCTGGTTGGATTAGGTCGACGGATACCCAATGGTGGACTCGCTTGGTAGACTTCGCTCTTATCACTTTTGAGGAGCGATTGCAAGAACTAGGGTTCTATACTACAGTTAGAGCTTCAAAGTATGATGCTAAGATTTGTGCGCCGATTTTGTACGGCATTATGGAGCTGTACAATAGTGAAAGCAACACCTTCTTCACTCCGACAAGGGAGATCGGGATCCCTCTTCACGAGATGTTTGAGGTGTCTCGTTTACCGATGGAGATTGTCCGTACAAGGAGTGGTTTTCTACCAATAAGGAGCTGAGTACGTATTCTCACATTGCCCATGTTGTGGAGACTTTTCGAGAACTGGTTTGTCATTTCCTCGTTTGCCAGAGGACAACTGGGAGCACTGGTCATGACTAAACCGTACCTCATGTTCCTTGGGCGGAGTATTTATTTCCCAACGTTAGTAAAAAGGGAAATGTGGGTCCGATCCTTCCAGCCAAGAATGTTAAAGTCGAGGCTCGTATCTTCAAGGATGGCTCTGTATTGCAAACTGCCGACTTTGATGTGTGTGGGTTTCAGGCTGGTGACCAATTTGAGAGTTTAAATCACCAAGCGAAGGAGCCAATATCGGAGTTGGCATTGCTTGCAAGGTTCTTCTCTATTTGGTTGAAGGGTTGTGTCGTGCCTTCTCGGTCGAAAGATCATATCTCCATTAAAATGCTATTCCCCGATGTGTTATTGGCCTCTTGATACAACTTAGCTCTTCTACCGACTATGGTAAGCTGCATTCATCATGGCCTAAGGGAGTTAGTTACTGAATACTTGAAGCAGGGGGACAGTTGCCTGAGGAATCAAGTGCCCAATCCCAGGGTGGAACTACCGTATACTTATTTGGTAGTATGGTTCACCCAACACTGCCCTCAGTTGATGTCAGCCGCTATGCCTGGTGGTGGGAACGTTGCATTGGTTTAAAGGTACGAACATTCGAAATTGCTCATTAAGTACCTCGTTGGGGTCCGTAGGATTTTCCAGAACAAGGAGCATTATCGTCTTTACTGTTGTTTCCCCTAAATTGACGGTGTTAGTCCTAGGGACGAGTTTGAAGACAGTATGAGTAGCGAGCGCTTCACTTGCTTGCCTAGTTGGTGTTTCAACTGGTTAGTAAACATCAGACCAGGTCACCTTGTCACAAAGTTGAATGGTACGGAGTGCTACATTGAGTCATATTTGTCATGTTGATTCACTCGTCAATTTGGCTATGATCAGTTGTATGTCGGGAACCCAAACTCAGGATTGCTACGGACGGAGAGCTTAGTCGACGGAACTCATGCTTGGTACCATTTTGTTGCAGGGGCTATAGGGATCGATTCTCGCTTCCTCAGCATATACCCAACTGTTACATGACATTAGGGTTTTGCACGTGGTATAGTGAGGTGATTGTCCCTCCTCCTGAATTCCAAGTAAATAAAACCGGTCTGTATTGGATCGCCCGACGCTATAAAGAGTTATCCCGGAAGGGTTCAAAGAGCAGAGTTCCCAGTCTTCGTGAGTTTTTGGCGGAAGATGTACCAGATGAAGGTTAGGAAGAGCCAGGTGAACACCCTACTCCTGGTCGGTATCAACATTCAAGAGCGGACTGAGCCAGCAATTCGTCGAGGAGTACCTAATAAGGGACGAGGGAAAGGGAAGAAGCCATTACGTGTTCTTCCTCCTCCACTTCTCCAAGAAAAAGGCGATTAGCATCTTGTGAGCCTAAACATGCGCCTAGAGATACTTCAAAGACTAAGGAGTCTCCTACGGTCCTAGTACAAGAACCTAGGATTGGCTCTTTAGGTGACTTATGTTCACATGTTTACAACTTCTACCTTGAAATGATTTTAGCGGATGTGCTTCTTTTATGTAGGTAAGGAGTCCATTCCTCTAGACGACAAAGAGGAACAAGTGGATTATGGACATGATGACGTTGATGCCAACTTGACCGAGCCTGAAGATGCAGGCAATCTTGGTGACGTTGGCGGCTCAGACGATGAGTCTGATTTCGGGATCGCAGGTGAAGAGATGCCTACGTCTCTTCCTCCGAGCGATGGTTTTGAACTGGTCACTGGTTTTGAGGGCGCTTCTGGTGTCTTGTCGTTGGCACCTGCTTTTGAAATGACTAAGGCACCTGCACCAGCATCTGCTTCATTAGTGCGGTGAAGATTGATTGTTCATGGTGATTGTTCACGGTGCTTCTGTTGATGATGACGTCTCAATTTCTCCTGTGTCGGCACTAGTTGCAAGGGAGGAGCCATTAAGCCCTAAACCTTCCTGTGATGAGGGCCCAAGCATGGCCGCATCTGCCCTTAGTGAGTCGGAGGTTTCATTTACGGGTGTTGAAGTTGTACCCATGGATGTGCCTACGACCACGACGATGGTGGTGAGGACAACGATCTCATCTACCGCCTCTGATATCTTGGTGACACTTGCGCCATATCTCATGTCGGGCCACGAGCGGATACAAGTTGCGCCAACTATCTCTCTAACTACCACAGATGGGATGGTGATCTCTACTAAAGCAGGTCCTTCGAGCTTCGTAGTGGTTCCTCAATCCCCTGATCTTGAGGACTTGGTGGAGGTGGAGGTAAAGATCTTGACAGAGAGCTTGGTGATATTATATAACCAGAGTGCCGCAACCACCTTGAATTCGCAAAGAGCATTATCTGCCCATACTCTCAAGTTGCTGAGGGATTAGCTTGGTGTTCCGGTTCTGTCCGCACTGAACCATTCAAAATGACGATCGACAAAGCTGAATTCCATTGCCAAGAGTTGTACGGGCTTCGCGCGGCTGATCTTGAGGGCATTGCTGAGGTTGAGTTCCGTCGCTTGCAAGCAGCTCATCGTAAGACCGGTGAATCTACCCGTGCAGAAATGGAGTGAATTAGCATGAAAGTCCGCAGTTTGAATGACAACATTGTGTCGGCTGATGGTCATCACACAGAGCTTCAAGGTGCTATCCAAGAAAAGGATGTAATAATCAATGAGGCTAAGGCGACCACTGTTGAAGCTCAAGCGCGTTTAGAAACAGCTCAACACCAGGAGGAGCTTGAGCTTAATCTAGCCGAATTGACCAAGAAGTGGGACTCTCAAGTTGTGGAGCTTCAAGCTGAAACGGAGGGTCTCTCGGTCATCAGATCCCAGTTCATTCCCATCAATCCCAGAGCTTTGAAGGAGCAGGCCCAGAAGGGTGCTCATGAAGTTAGGGATACACGAGTGGCTGAGTGTGTTGCACAGATACACACTTTTTATCCATTTTCCCTGTAAATTATAGCTCTTTTAATAAATAAAAGAAGTTCTTATCTCCCTTGATGTGTGTATGATAGAGGTGTAATCATATCATAATAACATCTTAGATGGGGATAATGGTGTTGGGATTAAACTAACAAATGTGTAATGTTAACATAATAACTTGATCAGGTTGACATTGTTCAGAGATGTAATATTAACATGACAGTGAGAGGATATTTGACAGAGGTGTAATATTAACCAGTCAAATGGGGTGACCGATAGAGGAGTAATGTTAACCGGTTGGTTGAATCAAACTGATAGAGATGTAATGT
Organism: Asparagus kiusianus; assembly: GCA_022839385.1. Taxonomy (NCBI): domain Eukaryota; kingdom Viridiplantae; phylum Streptophyta; class Magnoliopsida; order Asparagales; family Asparagaceae; genus Asparagus; species Asparagus kiusianus. Next base: position 296,641 of record BQKN01000245.1, read on the forward strand.
TAATATATCAGGTTTGTAAGATTAGAATTATTCAGAGGTGTAATGTTAATATGACAGTACGAAAGAATTTTGGCAGGGGTGTAATATTAACGTGCTAAAAATGAGTGACCAACAGAAGTGTAATGTTAATCAGTCGGTTCACGAGAGTCCAAAGAATGACTACTGTTTGGAAGTATAATGTTAACTTAACGGTAGAAAATCGATGGAAGTGTAATGTTAACTAATCGATTTTTTATAAGAGCGAGTTTAACAAAGGTGTAATGCTAACCGGTCAAATTCGCTAGGATAGGTCGACAGAGATGTAAAAACTGGTCAACCAAATGCTTCGACAGAGGTGTGATGTTAACCGGTCAGATCATTCAAAATGAGAAACCTTCATAGGTGTAATATTGACGTGACGGTTTGATCAAGTCGGTACTGTTTAGAGGTGTAATGACAGTACAAGGATATCTGGAATAGGTATTGTTCAGAGGTGTAATGTTAATGTGATAGTGATAATGATATTTTGGAGTCAAGCAGAGGTATAATGTTAACTTGATTACTCGTTGAGGATTTTGGGATCAAGAAGATCAATGTTTCTGGCCAGACGTGGAAACTTAAACATGACCAAAGAATCCGTGTGGATATAGAATTGGCCGATATCATGAGTAGTATTTCTTGAGAAACTTCACGTTGATTGGCGCCATAAGCCTATTGCCATGTTGGTCAATTAGACGATATACTCCATTGGAGTAGACTACCTCTACTACAAATGGACCTTCTCATTTGGGTTGGAATTTTTCTTTAGTCTTATGCGTCATGACCATGGGTCGACGAACAACTAAGACTAAATCGCCTTCTTTGAAGGGTCGTTCTCTGACTCTCTTGTTGAAAGCCCTCGAGATCTGTGACTGATAGATCTCGATTCTTGTTGAGCTTGAAGTCTCAGTTCATCCAACGCTTCTAGTTCTTGGAGGCGCTTTTGATGATGTTATTTAGTTGTTATTTTCTCAACGATAACGATTCTTAATGACGGTACCTGAATTTTCAGAGGGATCACGGCTTCGCATCCGTAGACCAATGAGAATGACGTGGAACCAGTGGGAGTGCAGACTGTTGTTTAGTACGCCCTAAACACTCCAAGTTTCTCATCCCAATCTCGTTTGTTGAAGGAGACAAATTTCTTCAGAAGTTTAATGATGGTTTTGTTGAAAGATTCAACTAGACCATTAGTAGCTAGGTTGTATGGCGTAGAATCCACATCTTGGATTATATACTTGTTGCAGAATTTGAAGAACGGTCCATTGACGAATTATGGACCGTTATCGTGAATTATTCGTCTGGGAACGCCGAATCGATAAATCACGCGATGTCTCAAGAATTTTATCACTTGAGATGTCTTAACTTCTCTAGGGGAACAGCTTTGGCTATTTGGAGACGTAATCTTTGATGACTAGGATGAATCGATGACCTTTGGTGGATGACGGGCTGATTGGTCCAATGATGTCCATGTCCTAAGCTTCAAATGGCCAAGAGGCAACCGTCGGATGCAATTTTTCCAGAGGTTGATGTAGGAAGTCAGCGTGGATTTTTCCAGAGGTTGATGAGCTCTACATGTACCGTCATGGGCTTGCTTTAACACATCTCAAGCTTCACTTAGTGATAAGCATCAGAGCAAAATATCGTCGAAACCCTGTCGGTACAAAGTCTGTGTGGCAGAATCATAGAAGAAACGCAGCGCTTTTCTTTGAATCGAGGCCACTTGCTTCGGATCATCTAGTAATATCCCGTACAAGACATAGTCAGAAACTGCTAATCATTACCTTTGAAGTGAGTTGACCTAACGTACACTTCACTGGCTTCAAGAATTTTCTCCGGAGAGCATAATTGATGGCTAGCCACGGTGATACACCGGGTAGATTTGGACGCCAAAGCAAGTGTGGCTGCGAGGGATGCTAGAGCGTCCACATGAGTGTTCTCAAGGCGAGCTATGTAGTTAATGTAGAAGCTTTCAAAATATTGAGCAAGCTTTGTTGCCGCTTTATGGTAATGCATGAGGTCGTTTAGAATCGCCGTGAGCTTCAAGGTATTTGACACCATGTCTTGAACAAGTTGTAAGCCGATTATAAGAGCGTTATGCTCGGCTACATTGTTGGAGCATAGCTCGGTCAATGAATAGGCTCAAGGGAGGACATGTCCATAGGGGTCAATCAGCACTACCCACACCCCTGCAATGACGACTCCCTTCTGAATCGCGAAGACCAATGCTAAACATTCCTTCTCGACTGGGTTATACCGATGCTCGGTACCAATCATAGTTTGGCTGAGGTAATAAATTGCTTGTTTATGGCCATCATCATTTTTCCGAGGAAGAAGAGCCCCAAGCAAATGATCCATAGTCCTGACATAGATTAGGATTAGTTTACCCGATATTGTTGCGGCTAGCACTGGTGGCTTTGTGAGACAAGCTTTGATTTCGTTGAATGCTTCTTGGCAGGTGTCATCCCAGACGAACGAAACACCTTTCTTCATGAGTCTTTGGAATGGTTGATATTTTTCAGACAAATTGACGATAAACCTTCGGATGTAGACTAATCGTCCTTGTAAACCTCTAAGGTATTTGAGGTTCCTTGGAGGTAACATCTCTTGGATGGCCTTCACCTTTTCGGGATTGACGTGTATTCCTGTGGATATTACGATAAACCCAAAGAATTTACCTGATGATATCCCTAGGAGGGACTTGGTTGGATTCATCTTGAGTTGGTGTTTTCGCATGACTTCGAACACCGTCCTTAGGTCACCAACATGATCCTGTTTGTGACGACTTTTGATCGCGAGGTCGTCAACATAGCACTCCACTATTTTATGCAAATGTTCACAAAAGATCATGTTCATAGCGCGTTGCTAAGTAGTCCCAACATTCTTCAAATCGAGGGGCATTACTGTATAACAGTATACCCCCAAAGGTGCTTTGAAGGTTGTGTGCTTTTGATCATCTGGATGCATTTTAATTTGGTTGTATCTATAGAAACTGTCCATGAAAGACATCCTTTCAAACCCGCACGTATTATCGACTATGACATTTGTGATAGGGAGAGGGAACTCATCTTTTAGACAAGCGAGATTGAGATCACGGAAGTCGATGCAGATTCAGATCTCACCGCTCTTTTTCATCACTACGATGATGTTGGCCAACCAATTAGGATGTTGTTACTCGCAGATAAACCCACATTCAATGAGCTTACAAATTTCATTCTCGATTTTCTCCATTAACTCAGGACGGAAGCGCCGTTGCGGCGGTTTGACCGGCTTAACATTGGGGTTGATGTTAAGACATTGCACAGCCACGTTGGGGTCTAGGTCTAGCATGTCTTCATAGCTCCAAGTGAAGACATCAATGTATTCTTGGAGGAGAACTATGAGTTCTTCATTTTCAGCGAATGATAGATTTTTGCTGATAAATATGGGCTTAGGTTTGGTTTTGTCACCAATGTTGATTTGGACAACCTTATCTTCGGTGGGTGGTTCTCTGACTTCAAAACGCAATTCTCGCTGCCTTTCAAGTTGCTTTGCCCATGAATCGTCTTCAGGATCTTCAAACACCTTAGATTCGTCAAGATCTATGGCTAGGTTGTATGAAACCATGTTGATCGTGAATTCACTGCACAAGATTTCGAGGCTGGCATCAAAATCGTAGTTGGATGTTTCTGAAGAACTACTTAGGAAGTCACTGGATGCTGGTCCTGCTTGTGGCCTGACTTCTGGAGAGATGTAACCGAGCCCTTGTTTGGTTCGATTGTAATAATCGAAAGCTTCACCTTCTGGTGTAAAGGGGATCAAAAAGACTCGTAGTCCTTTATTGAAATTCAACCTTTATTTTGCGGTGAGATTGTATCCCATTTTTGCCATAATTTTGATCCGGTTTGACGATATGCAGAAAGGGAGAATCTATCCGACCGAAGATTCCCTTTTTGTTGAGATTGTTGGCTATACGGGGAGAGTTCTGGCACCGTCTTAGCTTCTTCATCGGAGTTCTGCAATTGAGATTGTGACTCAACTTTCCCGAAAATGATTGAGTTTGAAGTGTTTCTTCTAGCCAGAACCATGAAGGTGGCGTCCTCCAAGTTGTCTAGCTGCTTGTGAACATGGTACGACTCGTTTATCGGCATACACAATGTTGGTTCTAAGGCTAACCTGACCATCAAATTTTCGACTCTCGAGTTTTCAAACTCAGAGTTTAGATAGTAGTCATAAGTACACTCTTCTTCATTGAAGATCTAATCGCCTTGACCTTCGGCAGATTGTTTGATACAAAGGTCCTCTAGAGTAATTACAAGTAGATCTCCCAGACTGAATCATCAATGGGGTCTAGCTCAACATCTGCTTTATTACAGCTATCCTCATCTTTAGGGGGGGACAGTCTCGATTGTTTGACTTTTATCATACAAGAGAGAGTCAGTGAAGTAATTTTTCACCCTCTTAAAAGGATGTTTTTTAGCATCAACTCTCTGTTGGACTCCCTGTTCATCGATGTATTTGAAATATTGATGAAGTGTTGAAGGGACGATCCAGTTGGAGTGGATCCAAGGTCGTTCAAGCAGAAGATTGTAAGGCGTTTCGACGTCGATGACATAACAAGTCATTTATGTCTTCAAGTTTCTGATTTGACACTTAAGTCGGATCGTTTCAAGAGACTGGCTGCTGCTGGAGTAACAGCCGACTATAGTCGCGGACGTCTTTGACAGCTTGTGAAGGGGAATTCCCAAGAAGCTCGGAGTCTTCGCGGGATTATGCTCAATGTGAAGCTTGGATCGATGTGAATTCTTTCAATCTTTGACGACCCTATATACCCAGTGTAGTAAATGGGTCAGTTGTGATGATGATTCTTGATAAGCATATCTTCCAGGGTGAAGGTAATGTGCGACATTTGCTTTTGGCATTGATAACATTGCTCGGGGCCTTCATCTTGAGGAGGTTCGATCATGTGGGCGAGAAATATCCCGTTGTCATTCAAGGCTTCTTTCAAAGCCTCTCTTGTATCCTTAGACAAACGCAGTAGTTCAAATAAGATGATATGAGCTGGAATGTTGGCCAATTGTGCCATGATATCGTATTTAAATGGGGCCTAAGGGTCATTTGGAGGACGTTGTAAGGCATTGTCGAACCGGGTCTCATTTTGTTTGGTTGGCTTGGGTTGTTTGGACGTTCCTGACTGATTGTAATCCCTTAGGTAATCTTTGCTGGAGCTCGTCCCCGTCATGGCTACTTTTTCTCCGTCTGAATCGGTGAATGAAGTGACATGCAAAGACTCTTCTTCGATGATCGCGAAGATGGTGTTGCATGTCTTCATCCCTTGCTTGTTCTTAGGCCTTTGAAGAGTCCAATCTTTGTCTTGAAGAAGGTCAGGATGTACCCACATTATTTCTCCCCTTACTGTGGTAAGAGGAATCAAACCTTGGCTTTGCTGGTTTTGATGGTCAAAATTAATCACCTTCATTCTTGCGGTACGAATAGGGATGACGCCATTTCGGGCTTAAATTTCTGGCATAAAACCAAATTGGAGGGTCACCATGTTAGCGGTGACTTTCTTTTGCTCAGGCTTGAGCTTGAGAATTCCTGATTCGACAAATGTCTGGATCTTATCCTTAAGGATGTAGCAGTTCTTCGTAGGGTGTCCCAACATTCTGTGATAGAGGCAGTAATAGGGGTCATCGGTTTTTCCAACCTCTTCCAGGCGTCGAGCTTCTGGAAGCTTCAAGCGATTTTTTTTGGTTCAGTACATGGAAGATGACAATTGTATGTTCGTCTTTAAATGAATAATTGCACTAAAAATTCTTCCCTGGCTCTCTTTGTTGGCTGTTATTGGAATTCCGGACCCCAACAGGAAAGTTTTTTTGGCTTTCGGTTGTGACGTATGCCCTTGTTTGCCTTTGATGCCCTTGAAGTTAGCGCAAAGTTCAAATTTATTGAAACACTCTGCTGACTTCTCAGCTATCTCTGCTTGCTCTATCAAATTCTTCTAAGTGTGGGCAGTGAAAGCGCCCATATAAGCTTCAATTCATGCCAGGAAATTATGCGGGCAAGTTTGAAGCAGCATTGGTAGAGGCATATCTCAACATCGCAATGTCAAGTTGCGGTATCTTTCGATGTATTCTCTAACTGTCTCATTACGGTTTTATTTTTCCGGAAAGGAGTTTGGCCATGGTGACATCGAATTGTCCTCATGGATTGAGAGAGGAACTTTGATTCAGGACTTGATTGAACCCTCGGGCAAATTTTGGAACCAATCAAAAGCTACCCCTGAAAGGTGCTAATAAAAAATCGTGCCTTAATGGCATCGTTACCCATTACATTTCTGATTTGCTGGTGGAAGTAGTAGATATGCTGGTTCGAGGAACCTTTTCCATCGAACGCATGAAGTGTTGGTGGCTTAAACTTCATCGTATAGGAAACCATGTCCCATTCAATGGGATAAGGTCGGGTGACTTCAACTTTCTTGAGCTCTGTTCGTTGAGAAAGAATGTTGAGCTGCTTCTGAATGTCTTCTAATGCTTTAGCTTTCCTTATTTGACTTCGAATGTAGCAAAGTTTTCGACCCAGCGTGTTCAGAGTCCGCATTATATTGTTGTTCTTGATCATCTTTAAGAGGATTTTTACCAAATGGCATTTTTCCTTTTGAAGAACTCACCCGAGGACGAGAGGCTAGTAAAAGTTGCTTAACCATCTCTTCCAGTCGTGTGATTCGTTCGTCTAAATCTTTCTTCTTAATTGCCATTTGGGTCAGAATGTCTTCTCGGTCTGCCATGTCTATCGCCCATTGTCATTGTTGACTTGAACTAGGGGTTGGATTTGACGTCATGGCGGAGTTGGCTCCACTAGACGTGGGTTGATTCATCTGGGATGAAGGCTGCAATGTTCGCATTAGGGTGGAGTAATCAAAAGGAATAGTCGCTCTTCTCCTTAGCCTAGTGTTGCGATATACTCCATCAGCTTCTGGTAGAATGGCTCCAATGCTAGGCAAATATATTGGATCAGGCGAGTTATCTGTACTTTCCTCGTCGTCTCCAAACGTCACACTTGTCGTGTTAACAATGAACAACTTCCTCTTGCTCTACGAGCGCGTCGTCGTCGTCGTCGCTTAGTCTGATCCTCTGAAAGCGCGGATACATGACTAAGACGATTGAAGACTGTTTCTCAGTGTTATCGAGGCACGCGCATGAGGCGCGCCCCAAGCGCGAGGCGCCGCGGCTTGCAGCCAACGTACCTCATACCGAGGCGGGGCGTTGCAGGCAAGCGAGGCGCGCACCCGGGGCGTGCCTCGGGTGCGCCTCACGCGCCCGTCGGGTAGAGCGACTCACTACGCCCCAGCTGATGGGGCGTAGTGAGTTGGATTGGTCTAAATCAAACGGGTTTCGGGTACCAGACCCACATATTTGCTTTAACCCTATTCCTTTTAGGGTTTCAAGCCTCTTTCCCCGACCCTATTAACGGATGCTCCTCAAGGCTGAACTCCATCTGCCATTCCCCGACCCGACTCCGCCGACCGCCGCCGCGGACTCCGCCATCGCTGATTCCGCCGCTGACGACCACTGTTCAGGTTAGTTTTTTTCCAGTTTTTCTCTTTTCTTGTTTTCTTCTTTTTCTTTTTGAAAATAATTTATATGATTACATATTTACATTATGTAATAATATGATTACATATTTACATATTTTTTCTCTTTCTCATGTTTTCTTGTTTTTCTCTTTTCTTCTTTTTCCTTCATCCTTGCTCGTTGTTACTTAACTCTCAAGTATAATTTGTAAAAAAAAAAAAAACAAAGTCAGTGAGCAACAACTTAGTAATTAATATAATTAGAAAAAGAGCTTAGAAAAAGTAATTAGCATGCTAACTAATAAATTATGAACATGTAATTTAATTGTTAATCACTTAATTATTACTTAAAAAACATGTTTCATATTTTAAATGAAAATACATATTTCTTATTTGTTACTTTAAAATTTTAGTTAGCATAATTTGATGATTTAAGTTGATATTCTCATAATTTTGGGTGTAGGTGACTAATAAACTTGAGTATGTCTTCATCGGCATCGGTGAGTGCGAATAAAGGTAGAAGACAAGATCCTACTTGGAAGTACACTTCTCTAGTTGAGGAAAGGAATTCCAACAAGCACAAGTGCATTTATTGTAATAAGATCACCAATGACGGCATATCAAGGCAAAAGGAGCATTTTATTGGAACGACGAGGCGACGTAAAAATGTTTCCCTTTACGATAAAGTTCCTTCGAATGTGGTTGATGAGCTTAAGGATTATGACAAAAGACAAGCAATTGTTAGAAGACAACAAGCCGTGGAAAATTACATGCCGGATCTTGAAGATGATGACATTCTTGAAATAGATGAAGTTGACGAGGTTGATGTTGAACAAGCACAAGCAACTAGGAACGGGGGAAAGGGTGTACTGACTTCTACTTCTAGATCATCTTCTTTATCTACAAGAGGAAGGGGAAGTGTGGGGTCTTCAACAAAGTGGAAGGAGCCTATGGATTCATTTCTCTCATTTGACCCGGCACTAGAGGTAGCCAAAGATGATAGAAGGCGAAAATTGCGACAAACAAGCATTGAAGGTCTCAACAAAGATGCAGTTGCTAAAGTGCATCAAGATATTGCCCGTTGATGGTATCAAGCGGGAATTCCTTTTAATGTCGCACGACTTAGGTCCTTTAGAATTATGTTGAAGTCAGTGGGGGCTTTTGGGCCTAACTTGCCGCCTCCAACATTCCACCAATTACGAGAGTCATTGCTTAAGAAGGAGAAGTACACTGAAGATCTCATGCAACCTCGTAAGAAGGTTAGGGCCAAAAAAGGATGCTCTTTTATGTCGGATGGTTAGACTGACCGAAAGGAAAGGACTTTGATAAATTTTCTTGAGAACTCTCCTCACGGAACAGTATTTCTTTCCTCTATTGATGCTTCTGATGAGATCAAGACTAGTGCGAGGATGTTTGAGATCTTTGAGGAGATTAAGAAGACAGGGCCGGAGAATGTTGTGCAAATTGTAACGGACAATCATGCTAGTCTCAAATTAGCCGGTATGAAATTTTTGATTTGATTTAATTTGTTTGATATTGATTGATGTGCTTTCTAGTTTCTTTAAAAATTGAATGATTGAATCCTAACGAGATGTCTGTTTGTTGGTTCTAGATAAATACTTGATGGATGAATATCCTCATATGTATTGGACACCGTGTGCTGCTCATTGTCTCAATCTTATACATAGGGATATCAGAAAAATATCATTCGTGAAGATGACCTTTAGTTGTGCTATGGAGTTGACGGGTTTCATTTATTCACATGGTTGGGTTTTGAGGTTGATGAGAGATCAAATCAACACTCGAGAGCTTCTTAGACCAGCAACGACGCGGTTTGCCACATCATTTTTGACTTTATCAAGCATCCATAAGCAGAAAAATAATCTAAGGAAGATGTTTTGCTCCGAAAAGTGGGTGGAAAGCAAGTGGGCAAGAGATCCAAAGGGCAAAGCGGCGGAGAGGACAATTAAGACGACTAACTTTTGGAATAATGTTGTTCGTGTTCTCAAGCTCACGGATCCTCTTGTTCGTGTTCTGAAGCTTGTTAATAACGAGAGGAAGCCAGTCATGGGGTTTATTTATGAGGCTATGGATAGAGCCAAAGAGGCTATTGCTAAAGCCTTTGATGCAAGTAAATATTCGGAGGTATTTGAGATGATTGATAAGAGATGGAATGTTCAGTTACATCATCCTTTGCATGCTGCAGGGTTTTACTTTAATCCAATCTTTTTCTATGCTCACCCCAACATTCATGCAGATAAGGAGATCATGAAAGGTCTCTGGGAGGTCATTCACAAACTTGTGCCCCCAACAGGATCAAGATAAAATTTCTCAAGAGTTGACTTTATACAAAGAAGCACGGGATCTATTTGGCATGCCTATAGCTACTAGAAACTGAGAAAAGAAATCCCCAGGTAAATTAAATAAATTAATTATGTACACGTACTTTTTAGTTAATGACAATTAATAAATTATCGTATACTCGTATTGATTACTTTGTGTATTTTGACAGCTGATTGGTGGGATTCTTACGGTGCAGCAACTTTGGTTCTGCAGAAACTTGCTATAAGGATCCTTAGTCTCACTTGTAGCTCCTCTGGGTGTGAAAGAAACTGGAGTACTTTTGAACAAGTATGTATAATTTCATTTAATTGAATAAACATATGCTTAAAGAATTAAGCATTTCAAGTACTAATTTGATTATTTGACTTTATATGAGTTGCAGATACACGCCAAGAAGAGGAATAGGTTGGATCACAATAGGTTGCATGATCTAGTATATTGCAAATATAATCAAGCTTTGAAGGAAAGATTTGACCGCAGGGATATTATTGATCCAATCAAGTTGATTGACATAGATGAAAGCAACGAGTGTTTGTTAGGTCAATTTGGAGAGGGTGACAATGCGGAGAACGACTTGGTGGATGAGGAGGATGACCTTAGATGGGGTGTTGTAGGCGAAGTAACGGGAGTTGATGAAAATTTTGGACCAACTTTAAGGTCTACTGCTAGGGTTCGAGGATCTTCAAGTGGTATTGATTCGTCATCTAGGAGGGGCGAGCCGGACTCGCGGGATGAAGAAGAGGTTAATGAAGAGGAGGAAACTGAGGATGAGGAAATTCCACTTTAGTTGGATGATGATGACTAGACACTCTGTTATTTTGCTACTTGCTTATTTTGTTTCGTAGACTTTTGCTCATGTTGGATATTATCTTGCATTGTGATTTGTGAAAACTTATGAACTTCTCTATATTATGCATGCTAATTAAGACTCTTTTGTGATTTATAGTAGGTAAATTATATTTCTTAGTCTTTTTATGTGATAATTTATAAACATGTTGCTTATATGCTTCTTTGTCTTATGTTAGAAAATATTAGTTTGAGTTATGCGCCTCAATTCAGTGAAGCGCGTGCCTCGTTGTGCGTCTTGCGCATGGTGCGCGTAAGGGACCTGTGCGCCCCGCATTGCGCCTTGCGCCTCGATAACTGTTGTTTCTTTGCATTGGCAATTCTTTTAACTACCGAGATCACTTCTCTGAAGGTCGCAAAATGCTGACACTGGCGAGCTCTCTTCAGAGTTATGAATTCTTTCAGGTCTGCATTGGCATTAACTTCGCTAGCTTTTTCCTTAGGATGTGAACGTCGCTCACGACGATGTTGACCAGAAGTTTGTCCAGCAGAATCATGGACAATGATGTTATTCCTTTGAGAGAATTTGGATGAGGAATAACCCCCATTCTTTGCTTCTATCGGAGAAGCATAGCGAGCATCGCGAGACACTTTGAATCGAACTCCTGAAGAACTCCTGAAGAAGTCAAAGACTGAAGCCTGAGATCAGATGTGATAATATATTGATCTTTGATCGAGGTGAGAATTGGAATCCTTTCGCCCTTAGCGAAGTTTGTTTGGCTTCCAGCACAACCTAAACTATTTTCGGCGAAGGTGGGCTTTTCACATGCAGGGGTCGTTTTCGACTCGAGATTTGCACTGCGGCAAATTTTGCGACAACTACGCAATTGTCGTCGCAGAGATTTTGTTCTTGGAAATTGATTCCTTGAACTTCGCTTGATCAAATTCAATGATCAACGTTCCAGCAAAAGACCCGAGGATCTTAAAGTCGGCGTGTGACACAATCTTCTCGTCGGAGAAGGATGTCCCCGTCATCCTGTTTCTAGTTCTTTTGTATTATAATTGATACATATTACAATGAAAAAAAAATTAATGAAACAAAGAAAAAATTATTTTGTCTTGGGGTTCTTTTTCATGTGCCAGTGGAGTGGCGATCTTGTACTCCGTTGACTCGCCGATTAAGACGATGGGTCTTTTGTTGTTGATGAGGATTAGATTGCTCGGAAGTTAGCTCAGTTTTCTCTTAGCAATATCTCTCAATGGAATCGCAAATGTATGCCTTCGTGTGCGTGTACGTATCTCTGCGTTCGCGCATGTGTCTCTCTCGTCTGTGTGTTGTAGATGATTTCCTCTCCTTTTATGGGCTAAAAGAGAGTTAATGGTCCCATTAATTATGGATTAAGTGATCATTAAAACAGGAGATAGTAGGAAGCAGTTATCCCCTAAAAATAGCTCTGAAACGGCTAATTGGGCGGATTTCGCGAACTTGGCGAAGTTTGCTGAAGACGTGGGCGAAGGTCGCTTCAAACGTAGGTGCGCCTTCTTCGGAATTGGATGACTTGATCCATGTGGGCGAAGTTCGTTAGTTGACGAACTTCGCCTACGAGTTCGAATTTAACTCAGAATTCGACTCTAGGCTTGGCAGACTGATGATGCCTTTTAACTTGGTTTGAAGCGTGTTGTGGGGTCGACTCGTATCTGACTTGGTCGAGTTGAGTCGATATGAGTTGCTTGGCAAGATTTGCTTCAATCATCAAGTGACCTTCGCTGCAGCTTGTTGTGCGCTTGACTTCGGGCCTATTCGAAGTGTTTAGCCCATGGGCATTCACTTTGTGGATCCTTAGTGAAAATACATTTAAACCGTCTATAGTTAGCTCCCTATTTAGTACACTAGTTGGCTTGTCCAAAATTTGAAGCTTCGAACAAGTCAAGATCTCAATACAAATGCTAACTTCACCTTTAGCCACCACTAATTCCTTTTGAGTTTTGACCTCAAACTCTTATATTCTTTGCATCTTGCAATTCCATTTCCTTTATGGTACCTCATGCCAATGCTAATTCTTGTATTTATTGCATCTTGCAATCGCATTTCCTTCGATGCATCTTCTCTTATGGTTACCTTAATTAAAAAATATATTGCATCTCTAAGAAAAATGATAAGGCACCCTTCTTTTAGTCTAAATCCATATCTGAATCAAATCCCCCTATCCACAATCACCAATGAATGATTCTAAACCTCAAATCATGGATCAAAGTCAAACCAATATACTCAAAAGTTAGTATTCGTATAAATTGGGAACATACGAATAAAATCGATCAATCGATCCTCGATTAAATTGAAAATATAAATATATCCTCCATCCAAATAAAACGACTCTTAAGAGACAAATTGTAATATCTTTCAGTCTAATAAGAAAACTCACTGATCAAATCAAAATACTGGAATCTAAAATATATTGCATCTCAAAACAAATGAAAACTAGACAATCCTCATTTGTTCTAAGTCCAAATCTAAATAAAATCTCAATCCTGAATCACCAATCAATGATTCTCAATCTCAAAGTAAAAAAAAAATCAATCTAACATTCTCAAAACCAATCAATATATCAATCATGGACATAACGGTAAATCTAAATCAAATCTTAATCCTCAACCAACAATTATTCTCAATCTCATAATCATAGATCAATTTGATATCCTCAAAATTAGCATATATATCACATGTGAACATCCATATAAAATTGATTCTAGAATAAATCCGATCAATGATGTTTTTAAACCAAATAGAAAAACTCTCAATATACAATATAAACACTCTCACACTATGATAAAAAAAACTCCCACCGAAATTAAAATACCTTTATCAAAAATATATTGCATCTCCAAGCAGAAAGAATGTAGAAGGTATCTGTTTTGTCTAAATCTATATCTAAATTGAATCCCTATCTTCAATCACCAATCGACGATTCTTATTTCAAAATTATACGTCAAACTGATATCCTCAAAATTAGTTAATGTATAATTGAGAATAAACGAATAATATCATTCCTTGAAAAAAATCATTCCCAAGCTCAAAACCAATCCCCAAGCTCAGCTTCCATAAAATCTCAATTCATTCCAATATCTTCATTAAATCATTTATCAATAAATCACACTTCAAATAATCAACATCTCAAATCGATTCCTATGTCACTCACCTTGTTTATCACCAATATCTCAATATAACAAAATTTAATCTCACCCAAACCCGATCCCTATACAAAATCCTAGATTAAAAACTAAATGTACTTTTCAATATCCTAACACAGTTTCAAATCAATCCCAAATCCCATCAATCCCAAATCCCATTCCTAAGTTAATAATCAAATCCTAGCCCTATTTATAGTTATCCTTGATCAGCCAATTCTTATGACTCCTAACCTAAGTAATGATATAATGAGATCCTCTTAAGAATACATATCTTTAAATCAAAACCTACCACGATCTATTTAAACAAAATACAAAAATTCCCTCAAGATAAAAATCATAACATGTCTCAGACTCTGATATAAAATTGTCCGCTCAAATCAAAATATATGAATCTAAGCTATACTACATTTTGGATCAAACAAAATTAAAAAGTGCTCATCTAGTTCCATTTTCTCACTCAAAATCATAAATAAATATGATATCCTAAAGATTAATCTAAATCCCCACTGTGAACTTCTAGGTACAATCGACTCTTGAATAAATCTAATCAAAATCCAAACTTAATGCAAATTCCCTATCTCAACATCAATAAAATCTAAATTCAATGCACTATCCTCAAACAATCTCATATATCAATCAATCAATCTTCAAATAACAATTTAAACATCAAATAACTTGACTCAATTTCTACATCCCCCGCCTTGTTTAAACCATTATCTCAATATTACATATCCCAAATCTCAATCAAAATCTAAGCCAACTCTTAGCTCAAATAATAAATCTAGCTCTTAACGTCCTAGCCTCATTTCAAGTCCATCTTAAATACAATTTCTCAATCCAAGATCAAACTCGAACATAGTTTTCAACTCATCATCCTTAATCAAACCACTCTTATGAATCCTAAACCTAAGCTTGATGCCAAAAGAACCTTATCATGCCCCATCACAAAGTCCGTGCATCAAGATCTTATGAGGACTTAATTTATTTAGAAAGTTATTATGTTCAGAAAGTTATTTAGTTTAGAAAGTTATTTAGTTTAGAAAGTTATTTAGTCCCTTATGCAATTAGGCTTGGATGAGTATAGGTAAAGAGGTGAGATTACTGATCTCCTTGAATTCCATTAGCTAACAAAAGGAAAGTTACTTGACAAACGATGCATGACGCAACTATACAGAGCTTATTCTCCCATTAGTTACATTCACGCCTCTAGACTAGCATTAAATATCAACATTTTTTTAATATCATTAGTGCTAAAGGAAAAAAGCCTTTTATAGCTCTATTTACTAAATGAAATCAATTATACATGTCTATCATCGAAACTATAACCACGTCCTCCACAATAAAAATTAATCATCGAATAAATCTGAACAACTATGTCCCCAAACTAAGTAAAACAATTCACAAGATACAAATCATGACATCTTTCACACATTGATACAAAACTGTCCACTCAAATCAAAATGCCCGAAGCCAAAGTATATTGCATATCTAAGCAACAAAAAATAGATGGTACTCTTTTAGTATAAGTCGAGATCTTAATCATTTTCAATCCTCAAACATCAATCAACGATTATCAATCTTAAAAACATATGAGAAATATTATACCTTTAAGATTAGTCTATATGTCAATCACGAACATACGGGTAAAATCGATCATCAAATAAATTCGATCAACTATGTCTCCAACCCAAATAAAATAGCTCTCAAGCACAAATCATTACATCTTTTCAGACTGATACAGCACTCTCTCTTCGAATCAAAATAAATCAGAAACCAAAACATATTGCATCTCTAAGCAAATGAAAACTAAACGATACTCATTTTGTCTATAAAGTCCAATTAATCTAAGCCAAATCTCAATCTTCAACCACCATTAATGACTCTAGGTCTTAAAACCATCGTTCATTATGATTCTCAAATAAATTGATCAAAATCAAACCTCAAAACCAATCCTCACTTGTTTATCACCATAATATCAATATTACATATCCCAATCTAACTCAATTACCAAATCAAAATCAAAGATCAAACACAAAATCTAGCTCTCGTCACTCTCTCTCCCTCCTACCTACATTCACGAATCATACCTATAGAATAACAAAACATTGAGATATCAAAAAATAGATTAGTGGAATAGCTACTGATCTTCAGATGAATCATAATTTAAGACACGATTATAAACTAGATTAATGGAACAGCTATAAGTAGAGTTCTGGACAAGGCCGCAATCTGACAATAACATCTGATAAGAAAAACTTATGTCGTACGGAGAGAGATTACATTCTGGATGATAAACATTGAGATGCCAAAAAATATTGTGAGGTTAAGACAATAAGAACGAAGTTTATGATTGATCAGCATTATAAAAAGGATATTTGACAGCTGCCCACATCATGCCTTGAACTTGAGGCTAAGCTCGTGAGGTTCACACGTATCAATAGTTGTTTAATATAGAACAATATGGATCATTAGATGAATTAGTTCAAAGGGTTCAGAACACATACGGGTTTGCCCGATATTTGTTGCATCGCTTGCAGGTCTAACAACTAATGTGGAGGGTAATCCGCAGAGGCAACCCATGATATTTAATAATAAGTAAGCAATCTTTTACTGTTTGATTCAAAAATTTATAAAGCACAACCCATATATAAACAGAGTTATTTAAGCAAACAAAAACACACATTGATCAAATAATAACTAAATACGTGTGGTTTGTGAAAAAATTAATCAAGAACTCAATCTGCACTTGCCTCAATATCTTACCCCAGCTCCCTATAATTAGGAAATGCAACTGTTCAATCCAAGCAACTTATTTGACAGGTGCATCATGCGCAATGGCTTGTGTAGGTTGACCACCAGACATCAAGGGCTGCATTTTTAAAATCTTATAACGTCCACCAGTAAACGCTGTGGAACATCATCCTTCCAAGTAGAGAACGGAACTGAAGAAATACCAAATGAAATGTTAGCAATAATTTTTTTCCTCTAATTTCTCATACAGGTTTTGAAACAATTCTAGACAGCTGTATGCAAAGCATATAAGCATACCAGTTGGTCATGAGATGTGGCTGCCTTCGCCTGACTGCTACCTGTCATAATTTCCCAGCACCTAACCTGCACCAAAGGAGAACGAAAAGAGCTATAATTTTATCCATATAAGATATACATGATCTGAAAGTTATTACGGAAGTCATATAGTTAAGAGATGTTAGCAGATCAAACCTGATTATCCAAGAAGTGGCCAGCGAGAAATTTGACTTAGGACTGAAACTAAGGCTAGAGACCGTCACAGGGTCCAGGTTTTGCCTACATACACAAGAGAATTATGTGTTTAACAAGGATAACACACAGGTTAGTTGAACATGCATCTCTTATCCCAGTTCCCCACAACTAGGCAATTCAACTCTTCAACCCAAACAACTTCTTTGATAGGCACATCATGCACATCAACTTGCATAGGTTGGTCACAAGAGTCGGGAGCCACAGTTTCCCAAGCTTATTGCATCCTCTAGTAAACACTACGAGAACATCATCCCTTCAAATAGGCTAGAGCACATAACCTTAGAAATAGCAAATCAAATGTTAGCAATAATCATTTTCCAAATTTTCCATTAAAATTTTGAAACAATTCTAAACATAAGGTGCATGCAAAGAATATACAAATACTGGTTGATAGGATACGCTTTTTGCCTGATGCTATAATGACATACCAAGCGTGTAACCTGCAGATCATTCAAAGCAGAATCATAATAGCTATCATAACATCCAGACAGGACATATACATTATCAAAATAATTACAGGAATCATATATTTAAGAGCTCTTACCGAGCAAACCTGATATCCCAGGCAGTGGCCACCAAGTAATTTGCATTAGGACAAGGCTAGAGATAGAGTCAGTAGGTCCAGGTTACATCTGCATCAAAAATGACAAAAAAAACATCAGTTAACTGCAATAACGTAACATACACAAAGAATGATGCGTCAGAAAAGCAAGCATACTGCTCAGTCTCTCAATTAATAAATTATCTTAATGCAAATACAAACACTACATGGAAAATAGAAACCATGTACACGCCTCACAATTCTTCTATATGGAACTTACGTATGGGCATTAGGATTTCTAGAATGTATCCTGTCATACATTGTTCTATGCAGAAATGAATGAACAAATACTAAAATATCAGACCAGGCTTGTACAGTATATTGCGTATCTAAGAAAATACAATATTCTTTTCCGTTCCAGAATGATTATACTAAAATCCAAAATAATAATAACAATGATAAATATGCTTTATAATCTTGCTTCAGATAAATGTTTTTCATAGCCCACAAAATCAAGAAACCAAAAGGAATTATTAAGAAACGCTAAGTTTGTACATCTATTATTGGCATTTCACCAAAATAACAAGGCAAAATTCTTCTTTCAGCACTACCAAGCTTAACAACGTATAATAAACTTTCAAGTTGACATCTTTTCAGGAAACCCTTATCATAGGTGCCACAATTACTAAAATTCCAAAACACACCTCATAAGACTTGTTATGGTTCACACAATCGCTGCGCTGATCCAGGAAAGCACCATTATATTTTGTAAACTCATTCCTCTAGGGATAATAACAACAAAATAGCAACAAATTAGACAATAATCAAGGAAAATAACAAAGGAATTGCTAAAACCCTAGACATTTCAACGGACAGGATAAATATACCTCCTAAGGCCTAGTAGGGTTCACATTTTCCAGTGCGCGATCTCAAAGCACCATTCGTTTCTGTAAACTCAAGCCTCTGTGGATAATAAGAACAAAATCGCGACAAATTAGAGAATAATCAATTTTTTTTTTAAAAGCAAAGGCTTTTTGCTTAAACCCTAGAAATTTCAAAAGAACATAATAAATTATACCGCATAATTTTTAGAGTTCACATTTCTTTTCAGGGCAAAAGGAACAGAATCGCGAGAAATTAGACAAGATTCAGGAAAATTAGAAAATCAATTGCTTAAACCCTATAAATTTAAACCAAAACCCTAAAGAAAATAGAAGATGAGAGAAGAAATTACTAAAGTTTTCACTCCATTTTTGGGGCTTCGCTCTTTCTTCCTGTAAAATCTTTTATGTTAACCTCGACTGAGGTATAAAAAGAGGGAATTATTATGTTACACAAGGGAATACAGCGTAGCGTAGGAATGATGCTGCGGTACATCGAACCGGGTCGGGTTTCAAAACCGGTTTAAATGAAAATGAACGGTTGAGATTAGAGATCTCTTGTTTGGACGGCGGTTGCTTAGCGTAGGGTCTACGCGGACTTTAAAACGCGTAGGGTATTTTGGAGTTAGGGGTATGTTTTCGGGTCGGATCTTTTGACAAAGAGGTTTTGGACATGTTTTTAAATTTATAAATTTTTGAGAAAAGTTTTAGTAATAAATTAGCAGGCTAGCACGCAGAAATTCCATAAAATAAGCTTTATTAGGGGCTGTTCCGACTCTAGAATCTGTATTTCGAATTCATGATAAAACTGAGAAAATCTTCAAAAACCTAAAGTTCCGTTTGGATATCATGGTTTTTTTTTTTGATGTTTTTTTATAAAAAAAACACTATGGTATAAGATTTTTTTCCTTAAAGTATTTTTCAAAATGTCATTTTAAGTGTTTTTAGTCAACATTAGTTTGACTCATTACAACATTAGTATTTAACATATTATTAATATATTATATATTAATTATAATAAAATATATATAAACAAAATGCAATAATATTTAGTTTACATTCTTACAATATTATAAATATTAAATACAATACAACATAATATTATAATGTGTTATAATGTTATATTGTATGTTAATGTGTTATATTTTATTATAATTATTACATATTATTTTTAAATAATAATATATTTTAATTAGTTTGGTATATCAATTTTGTTATAGTATTCTCATTCGCCAAAATACAACTCCTCACCAAACAACAAGCGGGTGTATTTCCACGAACAAAGCCCAACTAGCTCGGTGGCCCAAGCCCAGTAGAGGTCTCAACTTGGCCGACTCATAAGGTTATTACTCTTTATGGCAACTCGAGAGGCGAGATCAGTCGACCCTCTTGTTGACGTCGACTCGCATGCAGCCTACTCGACCTTTTATACAAACCCCTATAAGGATGACTCCACAACATTACTTCTCGGTCAAATTAAAGGATAATATCTGTCTCGGACTTCTCCCTCTGGCCACGTGTCAGCACCACAGTCAACTCTGGTCAGGTCCCATCATGATCGTAGCCCCAATAGTCTCCATGACTTGTCACATCGTCTGGGCTCTACCATGCTGTCAGTTCATTCTCCATTCGATGCTGAGACGATCTCTCCAATGCTGAAGTGATCTCTCCTCCCCCAATTGCTAGCCGACAGTTGTAAAGTGGGTGCTGACGCTGCCGCCAGCCCATACTCTGCCATCATTTCTCTGTACTCGGCCAGAATGCCCAATCTACATTCCCCCATCATATATATAGAGGTACTATTCGCCTTCTAAAGGGGAGTGATTTTCAGAACCCTAACTTCTATTCCCACTAAAGTTTATCAACTAACTTTGATCGTTTGAGGTACAACAGGGGAACCAATCACTGCCCTCTTACAAGTTTCTACATGTACAGATTTCTCAACTCCCCAATTCAAGAACCAGACATAAAGTCGGAGAAGAAGGCGATCCCCTCATCAATCTCCTCTACTTCATCAAACCGATCCTATCATGGATCCAACTGACTGTGTGATCACTAGTACATCAACAAAGTTGTTATTGTTATATATTATATAATATTTTTAAAATAGTATTATTTCTTTATTAATATGATATTATTTTATTATTAATACAATATTATACTATTATTAATATAATATTATATTCTTAATAATGTTAATATTATGTTATTACTAGTATATTAATAATAAATTAATACATTATAAATATTTTAATATTATATAATATATTACAGTTTCTAATATGTTAGAGTTTAGTAATAATAATTTAATAATATATTAATAATTTACAATATTAATAAAATCATATATTATGAATATATTATTTTTACATTAACATTTGGTAGTAATAAATTATTTTAGTATTAAAAACTATTTTACTTTATAATATATTATATTATTTATTATATAATCTATTAGTATTTTATATATTATTTTACATTTACTATACAATATATTATTATAATATTATTATATTATTTTTATTATTAAATATATTACTATTATATTATATTTTATAATTATTAATTAATTACAATTGATTTATTAAAAGTTAATAATATTATATTGATTCTTGTATAATATATTATTATATCATTTAAAAATTATATTATTATTTATTAATGA
This sequence comes from Asparagus kiusianus, assembly GCA_022839385.1. Taxonomy (NCBI): domain Eukaryota; kingdom Viridiplantae; phylum Streptophyta; class Magnoliopsida; order Asparagales; family Asparagaceae; genus Asparagus; species Asparagus kiusianus. The sequence goes on from BQKN01000245.1 coordinate 317,898, forward strand.
TAATTTTCTATTATTTTTTATTAGTTTATTTATATTTTATAATTATATATTATTATATAATCCTTTATCAACATATTAAATACTAGTATTTAATATATTATTATATTATTATATAAGATATTTTAATTATTATATTTATATAAGGCATTTTAATTATTATATTTTTTATTATTTAATACTAATATATTAGATTAACTATAATATAGTATAAATATAATATAATAAGCATGTCGATAATAACTATATATTAATTATAATTAATATATTATATATATTAGATACTATATTAACGCATCTTCAAGCTCAAAATCAAAACATCAAACTTAAAATACCTAAAAAGATGTTTTGAAATAAGTGTTATCTTTTTAGCTTGAGGAGATTTAGCTCAAAAGCACGCATTGTGTTTTATTTTTAACAAAAACACCATAGAATTAAATAATAAATTATGATGCCCAAGCGAGCCAAGTTATTTCCATTGTGTTTGATTTGTAGGATAGTGGTATGAAAAATTAAATTTGAACGTATAATCCAAAAACTGTTTTTTGTTTGAAAGCATTGGAAAGCGATTCATGAGACTCACTAATATCCATTTTTTATTTAGAGTATATTAATGCATTTTTAGAAAAAAATTAAATTGTTTTGAGGGTTTTTTATATATATCCTCACAGTATAAGTATTTTAAATTTGCCCCTGAAATCATTATAATTTTAAATTTACCCATCAAATTATTTTCTTTCACTCAACTTTATCTCTATATAATTAATTTTGTTAAAAATTTTAACATTTTTAAAGTTAGAATTACCTCTATGTCCTGTTTTTAAATCTTTTAATGAAAGAAGTTAAGCAATTAATATTTCACCTCGTCATAAAGTAAAGCCCAACTTGTTGTAGAAAAATTACGTAGTGTTTCTCTCCGTGGCATTTTCTTGGTAAAAGTCCCATCTTTGGCAAAGCCTCATTACCTGACATAGTTTAACTTCATTACACAACACAATGAATCGTTTAACTCCATTATATGACACAATGAATCTATTTGATGCGTTTGATACACAATTGTCTATCACATATAAAAAACTAGAATTTGTATGATTGAGTTCATTAATAACAATGGATATGGCACTTGACTAAACATGCAGCAACTCAGATTATGCCTAATATATCACCAGAAACTTAGGATTTGTTATTGGTTCTTCCCGAGAAGAAGAGAAACAATTTGGGTTTTTTTAAATAATTGGTTGGGTATTGTTTTGTAATTAGTTTTTGCTGAAATTATTTTATTTGTAGATTCAAAACAAGGATTTTAAATTACAATGATTTGAGGAGCAATTTAAAGATAGCTATGATTTGGAGGATATATATGGAAAAAAAACCTTTAAATGTAAACATTAATCATAAGTGGGTCCCTGGTCCACTTTTCAAATATATCATTTTCGTTATAAACAAACAGTAATATTTGGATTCTCTTCCCAAAACTTACTATTTATTCCACTATTTTAACAAGCCAAATACTAATTTAAAATTTTGGATTGCTAAGGATTCATTGGACTTCTTACATTGTCATAAATTCAAAATACAAATCCAGTGGCCAAACAGCCCCTTGTTTATTTTACACAGACAAATTTTACCTCCCTCAACGCTGGCTTCATCTTCTCACTTACCTTCACAATAACCAAAAACAACACCCTGTACAAAATCACCATCCCCATCAAAATCCCAAGATCAACCCACTTAGAGTAACCAACCTCCATCTCCCAAAGATCCCTGACAATTTCTTCCCCAGTTACAATATTATGCACGTCTTCACCCTCTTTCTTTTCAAAACTTAGCCCAATAAACTCGTTCTTATAATACCCTTGATTTGCATACTTATGAAATGACATATAGTACATTGGATATCTCCATATAGGCTTTGGTATATCATTACGTAGCCTGAAAAATCCTCCACAAAGCAGCATAAGACCCTGGACACCTGAGCCAGCGATTATCCCCATGAGATAATTAGGCACGATACTCGCGATGACCATCATTAGACCCTCGACTAATAACATGCACATGTATAGAATTAGACAGAAGCAGGCAAAGTGATCAAAGCCTGGTTGGAGACCGATAAGATAGTAGGCCAAGGATGCAGGGACTACAGAGACAAGGAAGAGGTAAGGAGCGGAAGAGAGTGTGTTGCTGATGATGAATGCAGTTACTCCGTAGTGCCCGTTTAGTCTTTCTTGTCGAAATATCTGAAATATTGACAGAGTGGAATATGAAAATATTTGAAACATTAACGGAATGCACTAAGTAAAATCTTGAACTTGAAGTCAGATCAGCTCATGATGTTTACCAAACATTTCTAAGAAGAAGCTAACCTAATATGTTAACCCATTAAGCCCTCTAGCTATTTTATTTCAATATATCGAGTCTCCAGGGCAGTTCTCTACCGTATACATTTCTAAAAGACTATTCTGTTGAGATAATTTGGTAATACTTCTGGTGGAAAACTATCATGTGGAACTCGATTGACTGGAAATATTATTTGTAAGGGCATAATGGTTAAATATATTTGGTCGAGTGCTTCATAGGAATGTGAGGTAAATGTCAAAGGCTGATCTGACTTTGAGCTCATAAAATCCGTAAACATTGACAAAATAGAATGAGGAAATATATTAAACATTGACAGAATGGAATAAAAGATCTTAGACATTAACAAGAACTGTAATCAATGTTGTATATAGGGTTTAAGATTATTGAAGCAATGTGTACCTTTGATTGATCTCTCGTACCTTGATTTCTATTTCAGTAACTATCCTATTCAAGAATATCAGAATGCCATTGGAGAAGTGAAAATAAAAGAAGATAGTTTTGTTCCTGGAAGCTCTCTAATATCACCTTTCTAAACTCACTACTACTTGAAAAGGTTTTCTAATATTTTTGACTTTCTTTCAAAACACAGTACTAAAACTACAGTGCTTGATGCAATAAAATTTCAATAACTGACCTTCATCTCTTCTACAAATGAAGGAAATCCGCTAATTCCCATAAAAGTCAAGAAACCAGCTACAAACATGAGAGCCGATCCTCTGGCCTGAAAATTATTAGTAAATACAAGTTCGTCAAGTAATTTATATTTGTGAGTTTAATTACGCATAGAAAGACTTTTTTTATTATTACTTCCTACCTGAATTGAGCCATAATCATGTCCAATGTTATGGAACATTGTACCAATGCTCAGACACAACGCAGCATAAATTGCGAGGCGCAGCCAGTAGTAACCAAGATCTCTGTACATGTTGACAAATGATCTCTTTGTGAGGATGGTACATTGAGTAATGAAACTAGCTTGATTCCCCTTTTTTACAAGGTCTCCCTCCTGCAAAATAGTCATCAACCGCTCAGTCACGGGATTCTTAATTAATTATCCAGTAAATAAGTAGAGCCGGAAAGAGAAAACTTATTGGCTAGCAACATGACAGGTTAACAAATACTAGCTTACCGTTTTGATGATCTGAGCTACTTGCAGTGCTACTTCATGCCAAGTATTTGACAATCTGTATGATCTTGTGAGTATGTCAATGGCTTGGGCAGCTGTCATGTAGTTGTCACCATGACCTTCTTCAATCTCCTGCTCGATATATACATTAGTCAGCTGTTTCAATAATTTGTTAGGCACATTGAATTGCAAAGTTATAGGAAGAAAAGTTTTTCTTCTTACCTTATCGAAGTTCTTATTTATTGTTCTGAGGTAATGATCAGAGGGATTTCTCATCGATGGGCATGGAAAACCGTTCACTTCAAAGAACTGCATGCACATAAAAAGAATATATATTGAAGTACAAGCCATAATTTGAGAGTTCTTTTTTCCTGTATTATGTAGCACATGTACAACATTTGAAAGCTGTATTTCATTCCTGATAAAATTTGATGATTGTATCCTTCAGAAGATTCAACAAATTTTCCAATCAAATGCTTGCTGTATGGACTTTGATAGGTAATCTTAGATGCGATCTTTCCGTAGGAAAAATTAAACCTCCATTTTACACGTATATAATTTTGCTACCGTGAGAAGATCGTAGATTGTGAATCACAATGAACTTTAAAAAACCATATCATAAAAAAAAAGCTATAACACTCTCAATAAAAACATGAAATCAGCGATAACGATCATTATTCTCAACACGTAATAAACTCAAGCGGAACTAGACTTACCTCATTGGCCATAGTTCTAGGTCCAAAATAAACAGTTTTGCCGGAAGATAAAAGGCATAAGTTATCAAAAAGCTCAAAAACTTCACTGCTAGGCTGATGAATTGATGCAATAGTGTTCATATCATCAAACTTCGCTAAGTTGGCAATCCTATTCATTACATGAAATGATGCAGCGCTATCTAGGCCACTAGTTGGCTCATCCAAAAATAGAAGCTTCGGACGAGTCAAGATTTCAATGCAAATGCTAACTCTTCTCCTTTGGCCACCACTGATTCCTTTTGAATGTAGCCCTCCAATTCTTGTGTTCACTGCATCTTGCAATCCCATTTCCTTTATAGTTACCTCTGCTCTTTCTTTTTTCTCGGACTTTGACATAGAATTGGGAAGTTGGAGTTCTGCAGAGTAGTATACAGCTTCTTTAACTGTCAATGTTGTCATTAGGATATCATTTTGAGTGACATAAGCCTGCACAAACAGAGAAAGGTGTTAAACTTTCAAGTACAAAGAGTTACTGATTATAAACAAAACTATAATTGAGATTTTATAGCGTAGATGTTCTTACTGATGTTCCGAAGGATAGAGTTTGTTTACGACCATTCACTAAAATATTTCCAGATTGCTTTGTGCTTGATCCTAGCCTCCCTGGTGGAGAATTAACCATTAAAGATCACTTACAAAATCTAAAACAAAACCTTGTAATTTCAGCATAATAGTGCATAATTGATCAATTAAGGGGTAGCAAAGATTGATATAGTTATTTTCTATAGTATATGAATTGAATTACTCAAAAATCAAAATTAAGGGAAGGCAAAAGTTGATATACTTTATGTTCATGAGTATTATAGATTCTTGATAAATTGAAGTGGCTTTGTCTGAACAATTACTGTAATGACACCGTTCAACAGGAAGGCCATTTCTTCAATCCTAAATGTCTATTAATTAACGGACAATTAAGTGAAAACCAGTGACATCTATGGGGAACAATTAGTACTAGTTATATAAAATCGAACTCTCAGTCTAATGATTCCCTGTACTATTATTTAAAAGAAGCCCTTTCAGCTTTTGGGAACTTTGAATTCCGAAAAGGCCCTCGTCTCTGAATTTAAAAAAAATACCCTCACACTTCAAAAATCAGCAAAAGTGGCCTCATGCGTAGAAAAAAACAATGAAAATCCTTTCAAACTCGGGGGGGAAACTTAAAAAATTGTATGCTAGCTCCCTTTACAACCGGCTACAACATTCTCTTAGGTTCCGCGTCATGCACATGTTGCTAGAATTTAAACGTGATTAAATCATAGAGAATAAACAAAAAAGGAGCGGAAGCTTATACCTGAATCCATAACTTAAATCTGAGTTAGGGTTTTGATGATCTTCTAATCTTAAGGTTTCTCCCTTAATGATCTCTTTAGATGGGGATAAGAGAATGAGAGTGGCTAGATTAGGGACCATAACCCTATATACATAGGTGTTGTACATTTATAATTTGGTCCCTCATCAAATTATAATTACAACCTGGTATCTGCACATATAACCCCATGATTTATTTAAATACCCACTAACCCAAATTGATTGATCACTTTAAGTGGGTTATCTTTAAAGATATCAATACACATTGATTAATCATATGTGCCCACAATTAGATTTAATTAGATTTAAATCTAACAATCTACCACTTAGGCATCATATGATTCCTTAAATTGTGTATAACCTTATGAGCTCATAATTGCTATCACTGAAAATGTATTTCCGAACAATCTCGTCCATTGACTATATCAATATAGGATCAAAGCGGCCTTTGTCACATTTATCGTAACTCGACCCATCAATGGTCACATATACCAATACAATCAAACGACATAGTGTTTTCGCCAAAAGTTGGGTTTGCTGTGGAATTCATTATATCTTCGTTCGATTACAACAAATTCAAAGAAATAGTCTTTTTATAAGACTTCTTTTACACAACAAATAGAAAATTACAACTCTTGAGAAAATAACACAGAATTCGTTTATCGGATCCTGTTTTTTGTGGGACTTTGCCTGTGCCGGGAGCGCTTTAGCTCGTGGACCACCGAATCACAGATCGTGAAGGGGTTTTACTGATTCTTTCTTCATTTATCGAAGTGAGAATTTGAAACGAAGATCTTATCAAAGTAAGATAGTCGTTCTTCTTAAGATCAAGTCAAAGCTCAAACTCAAGGAAATCCAAGAACAATTGTGTATGCTCCCTCTCTGCTCTCAATTGCTCAGTAATATGCTCCCCTTTCAGCCCCTCTTGGAAAATCAATCTCAGGGGGTATTTATAACCCCTGGGGCAAATAGTGCTTCCGAGACAGTGTTTGCTGTCTCGGCAGCCGAGACAGCAAAGACTGTCTCGGGTTCCGAGACAGTAAACACTGTCTCGGGTTCCGAGACAATAAATACTATCTCGAAAATCCTCAACTGCCTGGCAGTTTTCTTGTAACTGCCTTCCCACGTTTTAAAACTCTGTTATTTTGGCAGTTATCAACGTGATTCTCGCCCACGACGTTTCCCACGTTCCTGAACAGTTGGTGGCCACGTGTCGGCGGTTATTGGAGCAGTTTATGAACTTTTAAGAACTGTCTCGCGTGCGAGACAGTAAACACTGTCTCGCACGGACGAGACAGTAAAGACTGTCTCGCGTGCGAGACGGTCTATACTTGTGTCATTTTCATGATTTTTTGGATGACTTCCTCTTGAGCTGTATTTGGATATCTTTCAGCATTTTTTTGACGCCTACAGATACCCCCTCCAAAGTGTTCTAGACTCATTCCTTTATAGAAGAGTCTGGGACACTTTGGATAAGATGGGTTTTTATTTGCAATCACTTCAGTATTTAACTGAGTAGATTGTATAGAAGGACTTGTGAATGGCTTCAACTCTTGACTTCTTCATCCTTGGGTCTATTCATTGCTTTGTAGAATAGACAAAAATTCTTCCAGTGCTACGTTTATCGCTTGACCGTTGTCGAAGTCTTGACTCGAAGCTGGAATTTGTATTTGTGAATTCAACGTTTGTCATCAAATTGATACTGAATTGTTAATCACTGTATCAGTTCTTCATAAGAACACAGTTTATACTCATGTATTTTTTAGAGTTTTCAAGGAATAGTTAACCTCATATACCCGTTGGGAGGTAGCCAGGTTATTCTTAAGAATATTCTAAGTGATATTCTCCAGAAACTTCCTGTTGAGGGTAGGAAAACAGTTTAGACTCGTGTACCTATTAGAGTATTCTGGTCTCTTTTTTGTTGGTAGAGATGAACCCGATGATGGAGAGGAAGAATTTTATATTCTATCTCCTGGTCTCTTGTTTGTTGGTAGAGATAAACCCAGAATCGAAGAGGAAGAATTTTATATTCTATCTCCTGGTCTCTTGTTTGTTGGTAGAGATGAACCCAAAATCAGAGAGGAAGAATTTTATATTCTATCTCCTGGTGCAAAGGAAACTCAAAGTGGGATCTCCACTTAGAGAATCTGGATTGGTTTGAATAATCCTAACTGTCATAAGGTTTGATTATCCAATTCAAAAGTGGATCTTTCGTTCGCAATGTGAATCGAAAGGAGATTTTGGTTGTGGTCCTAACTGTAGTAAGGTTTGACCAAGTGGGAGTTTTGAGATGACCCTAACTGTTTAAAGGTTTGATCATTCCATTTGTGGACCTCTCGTTCACGGAACGAATCGAGAGGGGATTTTGGTTGTGGTCCTAACTGTAGTAAGGTTTGACCAAGTGGGAGTTTTGAGATGATCCTAACTGTTTAAAGGTTTGATCATTCCATTTGTGGACCTCTCGTTCATGGAACGAATCGAGAGGGGATTTTGGTTTTGGTCCTAACTGTAGGAAGGTTTAACCAAGTGGGAATTTGATACGATCCTAACTGTTTAAAGGTTTGATCGTATGGGGGTTTGAGACGATCTTAACTGTTTAAAGGTTTGATCGTTCAATTTGTGGACTTCTCATTCATGGAAGGAATCGAGAAGATATTTTGGCTTTGGTCCTAACTGTTTAAAGGTTTGACCGAATGGGATTTGATACGATCCTAACTGTTTAAAGGTTTGATCGCTCAATTTGTGGACCTCTCATTCATGGAAGGAATCGAGAGGGGATTTTAGCTTTGGTCCTAACTGTTTAAAGGTTTGACCAAGTGGGAGTTTGATACGATCCTAACTGTTTAATGGTTTGATCGTTCAATTTGTGGACCTCTCGTTCATGGAAGGAATCGAGAGGGGATTTTGGCTTTGGTCCTAACTGTTTAAAGGTTTGACCGAATGGGGGTTTGAGACGATCCTAACTGTTTAAAGGTTTGATCGTTCAATTTGTGGACTTCTCGTTGATGGAAGGAATCGAGAGGGGATTTTGATTTTGGTCCTAACTGTTTAAAGGTTTGACCAAATGGGGGTATGAGACGATCCTAACTGTTTAAAGGTTTGATCGTTCAATTTGTGGAC
>BQKN01000245.1:371561-400465 GCA_022839385.1 Asparagus kiusianus
AAACATAAAACCGCATAAGACTCATATTAACTAGTCCTTTTTTTTCCGGCGAGGGAGGGTTTTTTTTTGGGTTTGGGGTGGGGATGGGGGGTTGTCGTTGAGTGTGTTAACTTGGTATATATATATCAATTAACCAAAGATATGCTACGAGACCAAACCTCTTGAAAGAGCAAATATTCCATCAACAACCATGCATATTTTCAAGTTGAGGTGAAAGTACTCACTTTGGTCACTCTCTAATTTATGTGTGAATTTCACATAACCCCCTAACTTTGGGTAAGTTGCACATAGCCCCCTTGAACTTTGTTTATATCAAATTACTATCCTGAACTTTGTTTATATCAAATAACTATCCTGAACTTTGTTTATATCTCAAACTCTGTCACTTGTCATTTACAAGTAACACCTCCTCCCATAAATTTTGATATTTTTCCTCTCAAGGAAATTTTAGTTACTTACAAATTACATAAGGGGGTCAGATGAGAAACGTTCATAGTTTAAGAGGGTTTTGTTGCCTATATTTAGCAACAAGGTATGATAAATGATTTCATGACAATAAGGTATCCCTAGTAATCACCACTAGCTTTAGAGCAGTTTAGATTATGGGGTTTCTTCTCCGCTCCCCTCACTCTGCTGAGGATCAGCATAAAAAAGACAGAACTCCACCCCATCAGCATTCCTGATGCAAGATTGTGGAGGTCAAGAAAAAATTTCCGCAAATTAAAATGGAGAAAGAGAGAGATGGCAGGGAGAGAGACTGAGAAGAGGGGTGGGTTAGAGGAGAGAGATTGAGAAGAGAGTTGGTATTCATTTTTACTTCTTGCAAATATTAACATTTGGGATACAATTTGTAAATATGGGTTGAGGGGTATATATGCAAAAAATCGTAATTTAAATTGCTCAAAACTCATCAGTGATGATCGGGGATACCTTATTGTCACAATTAACCACTTTTTATGTACCTTGTTGGCCCCGGAGCAACAAAATATACCACATTGGTAAACAGAGGCAACTAGATATTTCCATTTGGTAATTTAGCGGTAAATTAAGATAAAGATCATATCATAAGAAAGATTTTAGTCCAAGACTTTTCTGCGTAATCATAATAACAAACATATAATGTGACTAAAACATGTCGTATTCATGCTAGACAAAGATATTATAAGAAAATGGCTGTGTGGATTTAACTAATCCAAAATCGTTTTGTTAGAACCTAAAAATATAACATTCACCCATCACCACAACTTCGAATGGCACATGTGCAACCCATATTCAAATCCCACCAAATACGAATTTAAAGTAAATTTTCTAAAAATTAAAATCTCTGTATAAGTTCATGTTTCGGCCCGTAAAAAGGGTCCTCAATCTTTGGAGACAAGTTAAAATATAACGTTAACTCTGACCATAACTTCTGAGTTTTAGCCTAATGATTAACGGAACTCCAAGAAATTTGAACTGAACATCATTTTGTTTAGAGCATCACAATATTTGAGCCACGAGACTGACACAATACAGTTCTACTAAAAAAGTATAATTTGAATAATCTAAACTTTATTACTACAAAGTAGAGATAAACAAATTATAGATACCCACATTTGTCACCAAAATACTGGATACAAATCAGTATCCCTTGCTGTGCATACAAATTAAATAAAATAGCTCAATTACCAGGGAATTCTAGTATTGCAACAGCTCAACAATCAGTAAATCAAGTTTCCTTGATTTAGCTCGTAACAGTTTCCTCGTTAACTGCTTTCGACTCATCTATGTCCTTGGCTTCTTCATTTAGTTCGCCAAGTTCCTGGTTCTCTACCGTATCAATCACTAAATCTCCATTCTTTTCTTCTTCTCGAGCCGAACCTTTTTCATGCCCAAAACGTGCTGAAAGCCTCTCAAGCAGTTCTTTGGCGTCCAGTTCAGAAACCATAATGCACAAGTTTGTTCTTCCTTTCCAACACACAATAGCAATCGTAGAGGCATCGACATCAACTTTATTTGCAGATCCTTTTCCTGTGAACATAGAAACAATTGAAAAAAACTCAAAAATGATAGGGTAAATTACAAGAAATCTCCATCTATATCCTGTTTTTCAACTTCAAGAAAACACCTTGTGTAAAACATCTAACAAAAATCCCCTCTTCTATGATTATTAATGAAGCCATTAGACAGACATCTGTCCTCGCAAAATAATATGTTAATGATGAAGTGTAAGATTTTTTATTAGTTAATTTGGGAACTATATTTTCCTTCTATTTCCTTACTTCCAAACTTCCAAAATCTGCGTCCACTCAAGTGCAAATGTTTCCGCTGTTATTCAAATAATAAAACTCCATAATAGGATTAAATTTAAAGGCTTCATTAAGGGTCTTATGTCAGGGTTTCTGTTGAACTTATTAGATGAGAGGAGTTTCTTGGAAAACATGATATAGATGCAGAGGGTTTCTTGTAATATATCCAAAACATTAATAATTTGTTAAAGAGTATCGTACCTTCACCGAGAATTACAACACAACATCCTGGCATCAGTTCTGAAGCCTTCTCACCAAATTTAGCGTCAACAAAATCAGCAAATTTGATAGTTCGGTACTGTAATAGATGCCTGAAATCAGCTAAAGATGCAGAGAGTATTTGTTTGCTGATGTACGGAAGCAGTAGAGGTAATCCCTCTGAGGATAACCGGAAAAAACATGGTGATGTGCCATCCTTGGACCCTTGTCTCTCCTGAATTGGGAAAAACAAAGATACCGTTTAACAAACCATGCAATATATTATTTCCATTGATTCTTCAAAGTCAATCATTTAGGAAGGAACTTTTCAAAAGTCCCTCACTAAAGCTTAATCAAAGATCATGATCTGTACAGCATTACGAGGAACAGTGACACAGAACTCGCTTCAATGGCGGGTCCAGAAAAAATTTCTTGGGGCTGGAAAATAAATTTTTATTTATCTAAAAATAAAACTATAATATTATAAGAATATAGTACCTGACAGGAATGCATACTGGTACACTTTCTTGTTGGAATTTTAAATGGGCTTCTACTTTTCAATGCGTTAATTCAAAATTTTTTACAAATTTCTTTAGTGTTTTTAAATAGCTTGAGCACTGGGGTGCAACTTTAAAATTTTATTTTTACTATTATTATTTTTTGGTTGTTTTTTTGGGGGTTGGTATAAATATTACAACACTTTAGATGCAATTTAAAAATTTCTTGGGGTGCAACTGCACCCCTAGAAAGTATGTAGATCTGCCAGTGACTCGCTTCTATGGTATACCAATGTTTCAAGGATTTTATGATGTGTAAGTTCTAAATATCAGAACCCCACCCCACCCCACCCCACACCCCCCCTCCCTCCCTCCCTCCCTCTCTTAACTGTGGATAATTATCAAAAACACCCCTTAACTTTGAAAATATCAGGAAACCCCCCTCGGCCCTCCCCTTAAGTAATGGGATTATCATAAAACCACCTTTAACTTTCAAATTTTATCAGAACCCCCTCCCCCCTCCCCCTCTTATTTTACTTTCAGATTTTATCAGAAACCCCCTAAATTAGGGTGGTTTTGTGATATTTTCAAAGTTAATTTTCCGATAATCATCCAAAGTTAAGGGGGTTTTCTGATATTTGGCCAATTAGAAATTATCGGAACATCTACAAACATAAAACTTATTTCATTGGCATAAGCCTAATATTTCACCAAGCAAAAGAGATCAGACAAAGAAAATGTGACACCTAATATGCTCTTATGCACATCATAAAAAATAAAAAATGGAAAAAGACTAGTTAGGAACATAGTGAGAAAAGCAGAATTTTTTCGGTTAAAAACACAAATGAACCCAATATCAATCTGTTCAAGTAACATATTTTAGCGAGTAATATGTAAATTCATTAAGAAGTGATACTTACAAAAACCTTCAAGCCAAGGGAAGTTATCTTAAGCTTCTGTCCAGCTTGAAAATTTAGTTGGAGGATATCATGAACGGACTTTGATACATAGTAAATCCTCTTAACATGATTAGCATCATGGTTTCTGGTTACAAGATGGCCCTCCAGAGGAAATGATTCACTTATGCCATAGAAAGATCGAATGCTGTTGATAGTTGCTTCATCTTTGAAAAATAAGACAGGATCAACTCCTTTCCACTTGCCTTGTGTCTGTAATCTCCCTTTACTTCCATTCAATTCTGCATGGCCTTTCTCCCCATTGTCACATTCTTCCTTTTCTTTTTCCTTATTATCTTCTGACCCAAGATCTTTAGATCCTAATGCTGCTAATTGGTTCTCGTCCATTTTACTGTCATCAGATGCTTGTTCTGTCGTAACAGGTTCTTGATCATGAGGCACATCTCCAGATAGCTTTGTTCCCGACTGATCTTCGTCCACAAGGTTCTTGCTCATGTTTCTTGAAATCTTGCATATATTTTTACTTGACTGGTTTTTATAGTCCTCTACAACAAGTAAATAATAACAATACTCAACTAATGGAACATGGTCTCAGATAGAAGTTATTGCATGACAGAGAAAATAGTATGATAGTGAATTACCCTTCAAAGGAGAAGTCTTCTGAAGAACAGCAATAAAAAATGCCCCACTATTTTGATCATGAGGAACTATCCTCATGCAACGTTCAAGTGGAAATCTTGAGACTTCAACTTTGGAATCATCCCCTATGGCCTCCGCAGACGCACTTCCATTAGAAGCTTCTGCTTGAACTGCAGCTTTGTCATCATCAGCAGAAGTCCCAATATTTTCCAAATTCTCACTGTTCTTTTCATTCTCTATCTCGCTAGAAGGCTGAGTTATGGTGCCCGAAATACTTTCTCCCCCAATATTAGTGTCAAGTGCCATCAAATCCTCCTGTGCACCATCATTTGACACCTCCACCTCATCACAGTTTTCATCAGAAGGAAACATACTTGGCAAAATCACACTCCTTCTATATTTTGGGACATTTTTATAAGAAGCTAACCAAAGACCTCTGTCTCGGATCTGAAAAAAATTGAAGCATAAAAATATCCAAGTGAAACTTTGAAGACAATATAAGACATAACTGAAATAATTGCATCCTTAACCAAACTAGATTTCACTTCATTATTCATCTTCCAATTTTGTGATGACCTGAACTTTTTAATTATTACAGCACAAATTACTTAAAGAGTTATCATGTAACATTTAGGTATGTCAGAACCAGCGAAGAGATAGTATATGCACCAATGATAACATTTTCAATCTACAAGGGGCACATGTCATATAAGAAACTAGTCATCATAAGCTATGGTAACCTATGTTACTTGGTTACTTCTAATTTGAAGTCATGCCCTTACCCAACACGTACCCATACTGGTACCCAAACTCCTTGGACACTCCTTACATATATGCAAATATTTATTCGGGCATGTACTCAATTACACAATATATGTTCTAATTTAAAACACTTGTCATACTTTTTTTTTTTTTGACAAATACCCTACACTTCATATCCACTTCTTGAAACTCACTGGAGATAAGTCAGGTTCTGAATTATAATTTTAAAGGTTCGTTTGGATGTCTAGTTGAAAAACTAGTGATTTTTCCAATTTATAATTCACATAATAAAAGAAACATAAAAATATCATAGGAATATTAATTCTTATCTTTGCTCTCATATAAATTATTAATTCCAATATATAATATATGTGTGTACAAATATCTATATAGTCATGTCCCCTTACCCTACCTTTTACAAATTTGTAGAGTCTCATACCCGTACCCATACAATATAGATGGTAACCGATTCCATTCATTTCTCAGGGCTTTGACAGGTGACTTTTTGCTATGGAAATATCTAGTTACAGGAAGGAATTCTTTACTAGAGGAATTAAATGATTTTTTTATCCACGTATTCTTTTGTATAATTTGTGATTGACAAGATCGCGATGAAGTTAAAAATTAGGAAAATATGGGAAAAAGTGAGGCCATTGTGAATCTATCTTGTGAAGAATTGCATCAATTAACTGTAAATTTTCCACGGTGGAGAATATTGTTTGAAATATATATAATTATTATAAATGTGAGGATGACGTTTCTTTTGGGTTTAGATATGGATGTTTGGATCTAATTATATATAATCTATTATATTACTGGTCTTACACTCCAATATTCGTTAAAAGGTTTGGGTCTCCTTACTAATATATGAAGTTTCCTTGTATATCCTTCCTATTTCTATTGAATTTCTTCAGCACCAGTTCATTGCAAGTCTAACATGATATCCCAATTTTTTTTGCATTCAAAATATAGAACAACTTTGAGGAAAAACTGAAATATCATGTTAGTATTTAGTTTTAGTTGCATTAGCTTGTTGCAATGGCATATCTAAAGCAAGAATGTAATCCCAGCAGAACTAACCTTCCATGTTTTGAGACCCTGACGACGGACCAATTGAGGAAGTTCACTTGACACATCAAGAAGCTCGACTGCCCCCTTACTTCTCCGAAGAATCTAGTTTACACATGACAATATTAAGACATGAAGAAATAGCGTATGCAAAGGAGAGTGGGAAGAAATAAATACAAAATTTGATAAAGGATAAAAGTAAGAAAGAGAATAATTATTGTATGATCAGTCGATAAAATAAAATCTGGAAAGAGGTATTGTATGAGTGATAGGGTGATAGAATATGGGCCTTAATATTTTCAAACAGGGCCTAGAATAGAAATAGCTTTTAAGAAACCACCTGTTAGATAATTCAATTAAGCTACTACACACAAAATTCAAGCAGCAGCACCAGAAGATTTTAAAACGCCAGTACCCTAATATGACTGCTCACTGCTAATGAGCCACATTCATGGTAAAATATCAGAGAATAAGGTAATACCCAAAAAAGAAATCTTGGAAGAAGACAAACACCACCAATCGGAAAATCAACTATGCAATGCCCGTACAAATTTTGAGCAAAAAAAAATTATCCTAAACAACTAACATGTCTACAAATAGAAAGGCAAGTTTATTTCTTCACGAACAAGTCACTTAAATATACTTCACGAACAAGTTTCAATGAGAAGTTACTTAAATATAAAGAATGGAAAACAAGTTTAGACAAAAATAAAGTGAGACCACTTCAACTTTATCTGAGATTGCCAGTCACGGTTATTATTATGATAACAACCTAATCTCTGCTCAAAGTTTACAAGGTTGCTTTACTGTATGTGCAAACAGGTTGAAGCCTTGTAAATTATACATAGTTATGTACAATTAAAAAATAAAAAATAGGAAAAATTGCTTCTAGCCCCCAAAATAACAACTATTCTTCCCCCACCCAAGACTTTTTCAACACTCCAAAAATCCCCAAAAGCAAAGTCACAATTCTCTGAGGCCCCCAAAAGCCCCCACCCAAAACTTGTCATCACCGTCTTCAAGATTGCAGTTTTCTTTGCCTCATGAACAAACGCCGAGAAAGTTCCATCGCCGATGTCGACGCCGTTGGAAAAAATTAGAGGGAACTAGAATTTTTTCCTCTAAAACCCATTTCAAATCATCACAGTGACATCATGAAAAGAGAGAGAGAGAAAGGGTATTATGGTCTTCACATGTTTTAAACTCTTGGGTTTGTGTTTTGGGTGCTCAGAGAGTTGTGGCTTTACTTTTGGGGGTTTTGGGAGTGTTGAAAAATTCTTGGGTGGGGAAAGAATAATTGTTGTTATTTTGGGAGCTAGAAGCAATTTTCCCTAAAAATAAGGGGGCAAACATTGGAATATACAAAGAAATGATTTATCTTATATAGAGATTATCTAATGGAGACTTTTAACATATTTTCATAAATAAATTTATATTAAATAATTAATTTGATAAGACAAGTATTTCATATATCACAAACCTCAGCCACAACAGCTTCATTTTCCACAGGATTCATTGAGCAGGTTGAGTAAACCATTCTTCCACCCACTTTTAGCAATGTTATCCCTGCAACAAACAGTATAACAGAGGAATCAGTATGAGCACCTTTTGCCTACTGTTAAGCATATTGGAAGAAAGGACCGCATGAAGGATGTGCACATCATTCTTCTCATGATCATCAACTTTATTCCATTGTCACTACAAAGGTGAGTTGAGAGTTGGGGGTTCTAATCAGATTAAGGTACATGATTCCTAAATTATGCAACTAGTTAGACCCCCAATCCAAAAAGGAGATGACAAAACATCACAAGTACAATTTGTAATCATAAACATTACAACTAGAATATTGAATAAAGATCTAGCAAAGGATTATGTGTGAATTGGTTTGATATTAGCTCTTCTAAACTTTGTTTTTGTAATGAGCAGTGGAGACATTAGCATACTTAACTGTAATCCAACTTCAGCAACAAGCTAAGCTTAAGCTCCATGTAGGCTAGAGCAAAAGCCAAATGTCTCTTCTAAGCACAAAACACAACGGTAACACAAATTTGATGTCCAGGCAAACTATGAAGATATAGGTGGTTCATTTTAGTCACTTAGCAAGTTTATATTGGTTTGTTACATATAACTCAAATATGATTAAAGAGTAACTATGAGTGGTTGCCTGGGAGAAGGGAAAGAAAAAAACTAGCTTTAAGAGGAAAAAATCCCATAATGGATCACTCTATATAAGAAAATGATCCAACAAAGAACAGAGGGAAAGACAGATTCTAATAATCCAGCAATCAGGAAAATATATGAGGAAGCATATTGACAGTACTTTACAGCTACTAAATAATCATGCAAAGTTAAACACACACAAATTAAAGCAGCTTATGGGAAATCTTTACATGTCCAAAGAACTTTTGTGGAGCCTACAATCATAAAAAAGAGAGACCAGAGTTATAGAAGAAGTTGGCTTATGAGGAATCAAAAAGCATCCAACTGGTGGAACCAATCGTTTTACTAGAGTTCATGTCATGAAAAATTGAGAAGTATGAGAAATTAAATGTTTCAGCATGCTAATTTTTTTTGCATAGGATTAATTGAATAAATCATTGCATGAACAATAAAAATAAAATATAAAAACCCAACAACATCCAACGTAGTATCTACGATGATATCCGTCATAGAGGCTACATAAAGAAGGCATAATGCTAAAAGATAATCTATAAATGGTTCAAAAAAGTTTACCCCGCATAGCAATCTCCACCTGAAGGCGATGAAGGCCATTACCCATTCCTGCATTCCTGAACCAAAATCAGGCCTGTCATGAGTAATCACAAAATGAAATAATTAATCTCACAAAGTACCATGGAGAGCTCACCATTTCCGCCAGATATCTGGAGCCTTCCGCAAAGTGCCATCACCGCTGCATGGTACATCACATAAAACACGATCAAACTGCAGAACACTTTTTCCTAGCTCCCCTTTTTCTTCTTCAGAAATCTCTACGGAACACTTATTTAAAGAACAACTAGGGAAGTATTGTGCCTCGTGGTTTGTCACTATCAAGTTGGCACTGCACATTCGCTTAGTTTGATGAATGAGAAGATTGCATCTCTGGACATCTACATCATTTGCAATCACCTAGAAATTCAAAGAGGACAGTTTAAGACTACAGCATGTAAATATTTATGAGGTCAAGTTTCAATCAGTATATTAAATGATATAAATTATTTAATTTGATAGTGAAAATACAGAGAAATGATAGTGCTCCCTATCTTGGCCAGTGTTATCGAGGCGCAAAGCGCAATGCGGGGCGCAAAGGTCCCTTACGCGTACCATGCGCAAAGCGCACAACGAGGCGCGCGCCTCACTAATTGAGGCGCATAACTCAAACTAATATTTGCCAACATCATAAGACAGAAACATATAAGCAACATATTAGTTACCTACATCCAAAATTATGAGAATATCAACTTAAATCATCATATTATGCTAACTGAATTTTTAAAGTAATAAAAAAGAT
Organism: Asparagus kiusianus; assembly: GCA_022839385.1. NCBI lineage: Eukaryota > Viridiplantae > Streptophyta > Magnoliopsida > Asparagales > Asparagaceae > Asparagus > Asparagus kiusianus. The sequence continues at coordinate 381,442 of BQKN01000245.1, forward strand.
ACAAGAAATATGTATTTAAATCATCAAATTAAGTGATTAACAATTATGAGCATATGTTTATAAATTGTCACATAAAAGACTAAGAAATATAATTAACAAACATGACTGTTCATAATTTTCTAGTTAGTATTCTTAATTGATATTTGCTACTTAGCATGAAAAGATGAAGAATGAATGTAACAGTTACATATTTACATGTTCATAATTTGCTAGTTAGCATGCTAATTAGAGAATGAAGTTATAATTAGCAAACAAGTATACTAAATTACTAATTATTGTTTTCTTTTTATAGGTTAAACATGAAAAGATGAAAATAGATTAGCAACTAGTAAGAAAGAGTATATTACATGATATAAATATGTAATTATGTAAATTATTTAAAAAAATAGAAGAAAGAGTATGTTACATAACGCAGGTGCGAGGCGCACGTGAGACGCGCGCGAGGCGCGAGCGAGACGCACGTCTCGCGTGCGCCTCGCTGCATGCAGCGTCCCGCCTCGCGTGCGGGGCGCATTTCCCCCAGGCCGAAGCGCCCCGCGCCCGGGGCGCGCCCGAGGCGCGCGCCTCAATAAGCCTGATCTTGGCAATGCTGGAGAGCAACGCCATTATGGTTCATGTGGGGTAAATAAAGTCAGACAATCAACTGAACAGATTGGCATCATTTAATTAAAAACATAGGCAATTAACAACAAAAGGGTTTATGAGCCCATTTTAAAGAATCACAGGATCCTTGCTCTTCCTAACTTCCAAAAGCATACTATCAATTCCTACAGAGCAATACCAGTCCGTCTGGAAGTAGTCCAGGTTCCTTTGTTTGGTGTATTATCTCAAGCAACTGGAACGTTTTCGAACCTGGAGCTGCACACACTGCATAGGCCAAACACCACATAGTTAAAAAAAATGAAATGAACACAGGTCATATAAAGTCCATACTTCGGGAAAAGCATGTGATGGACTATAACAAATATAACTAACAACTTTCACTAGATAATTTACTTAGAACACTTGAAGACCAAAATATATAACTTACATTGGCTAAATTATCATAGATCATACATGGTGGCATATTAATGTGGTGAAATATATATTAGTAGTGAGAGAAACAAAAATCACACACATACAAAGATGAATAGATCTATGAGAAAAGTTATACTTAACTTACTGGATTGAATAAAAGTTGTCCAAATAATTCATGTTGCATAAAGTTTGAATAGTAGTTCTTCTTCAAGAAGATTTTTGCAGCAATTAACTAGTGGCAGCAACAAAATTCAGCTTTACGCTAAATAATTGTTAGATAATTAATTTGTAATAACTAAACTTGTACCAAAGGTGGGTTAGCATTCTTTCAAATCAACAAAAAGATAATATTTACATTAAATAACTTAAAATTAAATGATGTACTTATATTATTCTTAGGATATTTAGGACAACAATATAAGCCTTTGAGCACATGATGCCAGATACTTAAAAAGAGATGAAGTATGTGTAAATCTCTGCTGGTACAGGAAGAGTATGTTGAAACTCAGTTTCTCACGTAAACGCAAACAAGGGGAATTGCGTAAGTTTCTCCACAATGGCATTTGTGATAACAAAAAGGATTGCGCCAACAGAAATATCCAAAAGAACAAGAAGCTTACTGTCAAGTACATGGTGATGAGGTAGCACATCCAAGAACAAGGGAGGAACCTGCAGTCAAAACGTAGAAAAAGAAAATATGTCATGCAAAGTAGCCAATCAAAGATACTCAAAGCAAGAAAAGATATAATGATCACAGGCAAGATCATATACAAGAAGAAATGCATGAATGCATGCATGCATGTACACACGCATCCACAACGCCCCCACCCACCCCAAACACACTGCACACACATCACATGAAAGAGATACCCACCATGCTAACAGCCTCCTGCCTGGTAATATTACCAACCTCATTCTCTTGCTTCAAGAACTCATGGAATCTGGGATTAAGCAACAAAATAAACATGAACTAACAGATAACGAACTGCAAACTTAGTTTAAAAGAAACTTCCACTGAATATATTAACGTGGTCTTATTAGAAATGTTATGTTTCAAAATGCACACCACCAAAGATATATTGGTAAGAAGATTAGAAAAGTGGAGAAAAAATATTGTAAGCGTAAGATTGTATCTGGTTGCAAAGAAAGTGATGGAAAGAAATTACAAAAGCAAAGGAAATGGAAAGAAAAATACAATGAAAGAAAACATTTACAGTGTTAATATGCTATCGATGTCATCACCTTTTAAGCTTTTGCACATTAAATAGCTCACTTTTAGAACTTAGATCCATTTTGAGAAGATCAACTGTCAACATTATTTAATTTTTGGAACCTAAAAGAAAGATAAGAAGATAGAGAAGAAAAACACATCAAATTAATGGACAAGGCCAATTACCTCTCAAGTGTTTGGTTTTTCCGTAGCTGCATCCGGGAAAAATTCAAATGCCAAGCAAGATTGTCAGGATACCATGGCAATGGTCTGATAGCTTCACTTTCATGCTCATTATTAGCCTAATAAGCGATGGGAATAAAAAGAATGGTTATAAGCGCAACGAATGAGTAAAAGTTGGAACTAGTAAAACAGAAGTCAGAGATAGGCAACATGGAAGTATACCTCCGCCTCCAGGGATTTCATGAAGTCATTTTCCAACTGCATTCGGACGTCTTGATAAAACTGGGCACTATAATTTAAATTAATCAAAACTGGCACTCACTGGATAACACCACGAATTAAGCAAAAAAGATGATGGTATGAACTTTTCCAAGAATAACTTGAAAGTATAGTGAAAGCATGCCTTTACTTAAAACAAGTGACAAAGATGCAAATGAAGAAAATCCACAAGTATATTTTATATTCAGATGTCGGCACCTGGCAACACTGCATTAGCAATATATAGCAAACTCATAGATTAAAACTTCATTTTCATTAAACCGGATTACGAAATAATTCACTGTTAAGAATGACTATGATAATAATAGATGTGCTTACAACACAAATTACCTAGAATTGATTCTAAATGCAGCTGGCAGTGGCTTTCTCAACAAAGACATGAACTCCTCCCACTCTTCTGTTGACACAATGCATTGCACCTAGAACATAGTATTCAAATTTCAGGAAATGTCATTGCAAGAAAACAGCACTCATCATGACACAAGAAACACAATTGGAGAATTCTAATGCAGTACTGCAGAGGATACATAAAGATAGCTTCAGCAACATAAATGGGATAGTTAGAAGCATAGCCAATTCTTTTGACTAAGTCAACATTATTTCTACCTCCCATACTTTTACACTGAATGGCAAAGAATAATTGTTAGACAATAAATAAAAAAGAACATGACAAACATAAGAATAATAGAGAAGAACCAGAAACAGTTCCAGCTCAGACAGTTCTAACCCTGCCACAGATCTTTCATCCCGCAACAACTATAACAAGTTCGTTCTTTCAATGCAATCCAAAAGATGTCTCTATGAAGGCGGTTCAAAACACCATAAACCAAAAGTAGATATTCAACATCCTCTAAAACTATTCTTAAAACTAAAACCAAAATAAATCATTAACAAAAGCTATAACAAATTCAAATTGACTCCAAAGATAAACATAATACACTCGATTCAGTTCCCACTAATACGAAATGTCAGGCGCCTAACAATCCAAGCACCGAAAGCTTGGGCAGCCAGCCGCAAAGTTTGAGAAATGAGGGTGGGCCTGACCATCATTATTATTTGTATAGTAAAATATTAATATTTTATGACTATGCTCTAAATCCTTAAGAAAAACTCATCCCAGAAACAACTCCTTATATAGAAGAGTGTAAGAGAAAAAAATAGAGTATCTCCTTGTAAAGAGAGATTGTAACTCCAGAGTTTTCTCCTCATAGTGGATTCTTCTATCATTGCCCGTGGACGTAGGCAATTTTCGTAAATCTGTGTGTCCATCTTTTTTATCTCTATTTTCACTACTATTACTACGATCATGTTCTATTGGGTCCCGGGTTTGTCTCAACAAGTGGTATCAGAGCCAACTTAGGGTGTTTGTATATATCTTCTTATCGTATGCTCTGTGGCTGCCACCAATATGGATCCTCCACATCAGAAAATAAGTTTGATTATCATTTATCCTTTGAAGGTGACGGGTACTATTCACGAGTACGACACTGTTCAAAAATATGATACTATTCACAAGTACGATACTATTTACGAATACGGTTACTGTTTATAAATACAATTACTATTTACGTGAAATAGTAAAAAGTTACTGTTCGTGGTAGAAGCAATGACGATAAAGTTCAAGATCGAAAAATTCGACGGGAGTAATTTCTCACTGTGGAAGTTGAAAATAAAAGCTATCTTGAGAAAAGATAATTGTCTGGCGGCCATCGGTGCAAGGCCGGACGACATCGCAGATGATAAGAAATGGAACGAGATGGACAAAAATGATATTGCAAATCTCCATCTGGCATTAGCAGACCGGGTACTGTCAAGCATAGAGGAGAAGAAGACAGCAAAGGAAATCTAGGATACTCTAACAAAGCTATATAAGAAAAATCCATGCACAACAAAATTTTCTTAAAAAGGCGACTTTACAATCTGAGGTAGCGAAATCTACATCGATGACCGACCACATCAACACCCTAAACACACTCAACACACTGTTCTCCTAACTCACAACATTGGGGCTTACAATCGGTGCGAATGAACATGCAGAACTTCTACTTCAGAGTCAACCTGACTCATGATCAACTCATCATCAACCTAACAAACAATGTCCTTACGGACAATCTAGTCTTCGACGATGTTATAGCCGCTGTTCTGGAGAAAGAAAATCGACGCAAGAACAAGAAAGACAGGCAGACAAATTCGCAACAAGCGAAGGCCTTATCGGTAACAAAAGGAAGATCAACGGAACGTGGCTTCAGTGGTAGTCATACCCATAGTAGATCCAAATTAAGAAGTAAGAAGAATGTCAAATACTACAACTGTGGCAAAAGAGGGCACGTCAAATCCGAGTGTTGACACAATAAAAAGAGTGGAGATAAAAAGTCTTATACAGTGAAGCAACCACTGTTGAAGGCAGAAATATGTTTGTTGATGTCTGGCTTTTGAATTCAGCAACCTCCTGGCACATGACCTCCCGGAGAGAATGATTTCACAAATATGAACCTATCTCAGGAGGATCTGTATTCATGGGAAATGATCATACCTTAAAAAATTTTGGTATTGGCATTATCAAAATCAAAATGTTTGATGGTACAATACGCATTATTCAAAATGTGCGACATGTGAAGGGTCTGAAGAAGAATACATTGTCTTTAGGACAATTAGATGAGCTTGTGTGTAAGACCCATATATCAAACGGGATCATGAAGATTGTTAGAGGGACGTTTGTTATAAAAGGAGAGAAGATAGCTGCAAATCTATACATGCTCACGGGAAAAACCTGCAGGAAGCTGATCATATGTCGCATCAACCAACCATGAAGAAGAACAAATCATGATGTGACATCACAAACTAGGTCACATGTCAGAACGAGGCTTGAAGATTCTCTCCGATCAGAAGCTGCTTCCTGGACTTAATTCGGTAGCTCTTTTATTCTGCGAGCATTGTGTTACAAGTAAGCAGTATCGGCTAAAATTCAACACATCGAGTTTTAGAAGCAAGGGTATTCTAGAACTGGTTCATTCTGATGTATGACAAGCACCGGTTACATCCTTGAGAGGAACGAAATATTTTATATCCTTTATTAATAATTACTCCAAAAGATGTTGGGTGTATCCTATCAAGAAGACGGATGTGTTCTCAGTCTTTAAAACCTACAAAGTGCGGGTCGAGCTTGAATCTGAGAAGATCAAATGCTTGAGGTCAGATAATGGAGGAGAATACACAGACGGTGAATTCCTAACATTCTGCAAGCATGAAGGCATCAAAAGACAATTCAGTGCGGCTTATACTCTTCAACAAAATAGAGTGACGGAGCGGATGAACAGAACTCTGTTGAAAAGAACAAGAGCTATGTTGACAACTAAAAATCTGCATAAAATGTTTTTGGCGGAAGCAGTAAAAACCGCATGTTATGTGGTGAATCGATCTCCATCAACCGTAATACAGTTGAAGACGCCGATGGAGATGTGGACTGGCAAGCCAGGTGATTATTCTAACCTCCATATATTTGGAAGTCCAGTGTACATAATGTACAATGTCCAAGACACTACAAAGTTGGATTCAAAATCCAAATAATGTTTATTCATGGGTATCCTGATGGAGTAAAGGGGTATCGCATGTGGGATCCCACTGCCCGCAAGGTTATCATCAACAGAGATGTTATTTTTATAGAAAATCAACTACAAAGTGGTAAAAAAAGCAGTTCGAAAAAGAACTCAGAGACTGTAGTTGTTCAGATAAAAGATGATCTGAATTCTTCTGAAGCAACATCGGAGCATGATGTACAAGAACCAGTCGAGTCTGGGGCTCCAGAAGCTCGAAGGTCAACTCGTGAGAGAAGGCTACCGACTTGACACTCTGAGTATATTACGAAGAGTAATGTTGCATACCGTCTTCTAACAAAAGATGAAGAGCCATCAACTTTTAATGAAGCTATAAATAACACAGATACATTTTTGTGGATGACAGTAATGCAGAAAGAAATTAAAGCTCTCCATAAGAACAAGACTTGGGAACTTGTGTCACTGCCACAAGGAAGAAAGACTATTGGAAACAAATGGGTCTACAAGATCAAGCAAAATGACGATGATCAAGTAGAGCGATATCGTGCTAGATTGGTGGTAAAAGGATATGCTCAGAAAGAATGTATTGATTTTAATAAAATATTTTCTCCTGTAGCTCGACTTACAACAGTCCGAATAGTCCTAGCTACGAGCGCTACATTTGACTTACATCTAGAGCAGTTTAAATGTAAAAACAATATTTTTTCATAGAGATCTTGAAGAAATTTACATGCTCCAACCAGAAGGTTTTGAAGAAAAAGAAAGAGAAAACTTGATTTGCAGATTGAACAAATCTATGTACGGTCTAAAGCATGTGTCGAGATGTTGGTACAAGAGATTTGATTCATTCATCGTGAGCCTTGGATACAACAGACTTAATTCAGACCCTTGTGTATATTTTAAGAGGTTTGGTGAAAATAACTTTGTTATCTTATTGTTATATGTTGACGACATGTTGGTTGCAGACCCCAACAAAAATCGTATCAAAGAATTAAAGGCTCGGTTGGATAGGAAATTTGAAATAAATGATTTAGGACCTGCAAATAGGATTCTAGGGATGCAAATTTACCGAGACAGAGTTAATAGGAAGATTTAGCTTTCTTAGAAGAACTATTTGAAGAAAATCTTACGGCGCTTTAACATGCAAGATTATAAGTCAATTTTTACCCCATTTCATGTTAATTTCAAGTTTTCCTTCAGTATGAGTCCTAGTAGTGAAGAAGAGATGATGAAGATGTCTCGAGTACCGTATGCATCAGCAATGGGAAGCTTAATGTTCACTATGATTTGTACAAGATCAGACATTGCACAAGCAGTAGGAGTAATTAGTCGATACATGGCGAATCCTGATAAAGAGCATTAGAATACTGTAAAGAGGGTTCTAAGATACATTCAAGGAACTTCAAATGTTACATTATGTTATGGGGGATCTGATTTTATTGTCAGTGGATATGTTAATTCTGATTATGCAGGTGATCATGATAATAACAAATCTACCACAGGCTATGTGTTTGTACTTGCTGACGGAGTTGTAAGCCGGGTTTCAAAACTACAGTTAGTTGTGACTATTTCAACAACAGAAACAGAATATGTAGCAGCTACACAAACTAGTAAAGAAGCGATGTGATTGAAGATGGTGCTGGAGGAACGCGGCTATGAACAAAAGAAAATATTGTTATTTTGTGACAGTCAGAGGGCTTTGCATTTGGCAAGAAATCCAGTCTTTTATTTAAAGACCAAACACATTCGAGTTTAGTACCACTTCGTTCGTGAGAAAGTGGAAGAAGGAACAGTGAATATACAAAAAAATTCACACCGAAGACAACCTAGCAGATTTTTTGACAAAAATAATCAGTACTAACAAATTTATTTGGTGTCGATCCTCTTGTGATCTGATGGAGACATAAAGCAACATAAATATAGCAAGATAGAAAGAATGGTGTGAAGATATGATTGATATTTAATTAAATCTTCAAGTGGGAGATTGTCAGGCGCCTAACAATCCAAGCACCGAAAGCTTGGGCAGCCAGCCGCAAAGTTTGAGAAATGAGAGAGTGAGTCTCACCATCATTATTATTTGCATAGTAAATTATTAATATTTTATTATGCATAGTGTTTTTCCAAACACTATAAATAGACTCTAAATTCTTAAGGAAAAACTCATCCCAGAAACAACTCCTCATATAGAAGAGTGAGAGAGAAAAAATAAAGACAGAATAACTCCTTGTAAAGAGAGATTGTAACTCCAGAGTTTGCTCCTCATAGTAGATTCTTCTATCATTGTCTGTGGACATAAGTAATTTTGTGCCGAACCACGTAAATCTGTGTGTCCATCTTTTTTTATCTCTATCTTCACTACTATTGCTGCGATCCTGATCTATTGGGCCCCGGGTTAGTATAGAGTTTATCAGCATTTGTTGTTTATATCATAGGATTACCTTGGTCGCATTATGACAAAATTATGTCAAATAAGATTCATTTTGTCAGAATGGGTCGAAACATGAATTGAATACTAAAGATCCTATTGATGGCTGCCAATCTGATCTTTAACTAGAAAATTTCATGTTGGGCTACGATGCCAGAATCTTTTGATTGAACTCTTGTTTTCCAGCTTGAACACCATCTATGACTAATAAAAGTACTCTCGTGACTACAACCATCAGTACCGGTGACAAAAAGATGTCATGTTTACACAAAATGCTGCGTTGTACACGACAATTTTTCATTTGAGATATTTATACTAGCAGACTTCATTAAAAGCACAAGAGTATCAAACATCCAAATTCTCTTTCAGCTGTTGGAATTCCTTTTATTTTAAAAAAAGCGCACTTTCAGCAAATTTTAACTCAATTTCGATCTGAAAATTTTCATCAGATTCAAAAGAAACGAGAGTTACCTTGTAGTATTCCTCAAATCCAGGGTTTTGAGAGATGAAAGGTTCCCATTTCTGATTAGGGTTGGAATCGGGATTGGAGTTTGGATCGTTGTTCGTGCCGTCGTCGGGTCGAGTCTTTTTAGGGTTACTGTTGTGCTTCCATACGTTGTCTCTGTTCTGCTTGAAGTGTCTCCGTTGAGTTCGCCCTCGCTTCTGGCCACCGCCCATGGCGTATCTAGGTTTTGGGCGATGAGGCTGCTGCGGTTTTCTGATGGAGGCGGAAAAAGGGCGAGGGTACAAGCTGGGGGGTTTTAGAGAGGGATTATATTCGAGGAAGCGATGACAAGTGACCGGCAATAAACAAATGTAAATGCTTTTTTCTTTTTTACCCCTCACTTAAAAGGCACCATCTCAAAAAACTTTATTTTTCTCATGTAACTATTATGCACTTTGGGGTGCAGCACGAAACCTCCCTAAAAAAATTTTATCGGACCCCTTAGATGTAATTTAAAAAAATTAAAATTTTTTCGAGAGGAAAATATTTTAAACTTTGTCATTTGTCATTTACAGGCAATATACCCCCTCTCGTAAATTATGGAACTTTTCCGCTCAATAAAAATTTAGTTGTTTGCAAATTACATGTAGGGGGTTAAGTGAGAAAAGCCCAAAGTTTTATGGGGGGGTTTGTGAGACAGCCCAAAGTTGATAAGGGTTTTGTGAAATAAACGAAATTTAGGGGGTTTATGTGCAATACCCCCAAAGATTTTGTTTTTTTTTGTTGGGGGTGTTATGTGAAATTAGCCCAAAGTTTATGTTCATTATTATCACATGACTAATTAACATAACATAAAGTTGGTAGACGGATGTTTGGCAAATTGAAAGTGTGAAAGTCATTTTCTTCGCAAGTGAGAAAATGCATCCATGTCATTATGCAAGTGAAATACAAAGTTTGTTTACACAAATAAATTACCGTAAGTAGAAAAGTGAAGATAACAAAAATGATGTGGCAATTCATTCATTCATTCATTTATTAAAAACCATATCATATTCTAAATGATTTTTGGTAACTGCAAAAATTATTCAATGACTACAAATATATAACTAGCACAATTAGACAGAAAAATGTGAAATTTAATTCATAGGATAACAATTTGAAAGAAAAAAAAACATGTAAAAACCCCTTATTGGATCAAATCAACAGCTACAGATTATATCCTAAGATTGAAAATAAAGATTTTTTTTTAAAATCATAGTCCCTTACATCACTGAAATTGAAATTACGTCCCTCGATTCTTATATCTTGCTACTACTAACTTTAACTAAAGAAATTAATTTGAAAGAACTTACAAGAATTTAAGGATGTAATAGTAATTTCAAGGATCAAGGGATTAATGGTGCAACAACTCTTAAGTATTGAGGGACTCGATAACAATTTTAATAATTTGAGAGACTAATTAAAATATAGCAATGATTAAGGGACTAATATAGAAAACCCAAGAAAAATAATGACGTTTCCAAACTTTAAATGTTGTGAACCGCCGGACAAAAAAAAGGGAATATTTAATTAAGAAAGGTTTTTTAGTTAAAAGTTGTGCCCAATTTTCCACTTACATGTGACAATCGCACTTTTTTTAAGGGAAGTTGAAATTGTATTATATTTGATGTAACAAAAGTTTTGTATTTCACTCGCATGGACTTTCAATAAGATAAACATTGAAAGTGATAAAAGTTATTAAAAAACCCATCTTACTGTGTTGAAAACTATGTTTAACACATTACTTCAATGATAAGATGGATCATGGATGTTACAGTTGATTCACAACATTTGTTATCGTTAGGGCCTGTTTGTTTCGCAAAAAAATACAGAAAGTGGGGGAAAGTGTGGGAAAAAAAATAATTTTTGATGTTTTCCTCTACTTTCAGAGGTTTGGTTTGTCAAAGCTATAAAAGAAAGTGGAGGAAAGTATGAGCTGTCACTATATTATTGGTTGATGTGAGTAATTTTTGATGTTTTCCTCCACTTTCCTTGTTTTGATTTTTTTCTTGTGTTTGGTTCATTCTTAAAAGTGGGGGAAAACAGATGAGATGAGATGAGATGAGTTGTCACCATATTATTGGATGATGAGATGAGATGAGTTTTCCTTTACAATCCTTATTTTTTTGGAGGAAAGTGATGGAAGGAAATTTTAATGAGATGTGATGAGTTGTCACCATATTATTGGATGATATGAGTAATTTTTAAAGATGATAGAAAATAAAGAAAAGTGGGGGAAAGTGAGTTAGATGAGTTGATTGATGTGACTCATTTCTTGTGTTTTGTTTATTTTTAAAAGTATGAAATGAGATGTGATGGGATGAGTTGTCACAATATTATTGGAGGAAAGTGGAGAAAGTGAAGAAAAGTGAGTTTTGGAAAGTGGGGGAAAGTGAAAAAGTGAAGGAAAGTAGGTTTTGGATTCTGGGGGAAACGAAACAAACAGGCCCTTAGGAGTTGTTTGGTTCATTTCATAAAATTATGGAAATGAATTCCCTCACAAAAAATCAAATCCATTTTTTTAGGATATCTAATGAATCCAAAACTTATGTTTGATATGGAATGATAAAGTAAAAAATAGGAAAGCATATCCAAAACTCATGTTTGTATCATTTTCAAAGAATAAGAAAAACACCATCATAGAAAGTTTTTTTTAGCTTTTTTATGTTTGATTCAAAACAATAGAATAGGAAATAACCCAAAAAGTGTGAATAAACATACATGTGGTAGAGTTACCCCCATAGAAGACAAACTCATTGGTACAAAGTTAGCAACGGATATAAACGGTTAGGGGTTACAACGGCTAGTATATAGGAGTTGCAATCCTTTATAAATGTATCAGCAATGGCCCAATACAATGCAGTTCATTTCAACTTTTTTTCCTTCAGGAAACAGAGCAACCTTACTACTGTAATGAAGATGGAGCTGAAATGTGATAGCAGATAAGTAATTGACCCATATGAAGTGAAGTTCAAATGCAATCTTCCAACAGCCTTGAAGTTATGTGCAAATGAAAAAAAAATAAAGGGAGATATTACTGGAGTTGTGCTAAGTATCCTAATAAAGAATGTAACTTCTTTCAATGGTCTCACAAAGAGATTGATTGCAGAAATATAAATCAACTATCACAAAGTGAAGACATTCTTGAAGATAAAAAGTCAATGAAAATAAAAAAAATTAAAGAGAGAATTAAAATCAATAGAGCATCAACTAATCATTTGGAAAATGAGTGTATTGGTTTTAGTTATAAATTGTGTACTCGTCTTTATCTTTAAAAATATGTCATGTAGTTGTAAAATGTATTGATATATGAAAGGAAAATTTCATGATTGTTAAATAACAGAGTATGAAGCTCAAATTAAAGTCATATTATTAGTATACAATGCTTTGCCTAAATATTATAATTGCATTATAGATTGCCGACACATAATGCTTGACTCATCTAAAAATTGCATGAGCAATTTATATTGCATTTTCATCATGGTTTGCCTCCTCTAAATAATAAAATCACAATATAGGTTGCATTAACAAAAATGACCAATCATCATTGTCTAATGCAAAAAACCCAAATAATTTATGGATATTGTTGCATCGTGACAAAATCTAATTTTCTCCTCAGATAAGAAACTAAAGTTTGAAAGATAGCCATACTAATACACCAAAGTCTGTAGATTACTATCTTTATAACTTGTCCACAAATCATTACATCGTGTCTTATAAGAATAGATGTCAAAAACAGCATGCATTTCCAAGCTAATAACCTGCACATAATAAAGAGATGAAAACATCCCCTTAGCAACTAGGAAAACTGATCATAATCTGCTGAAAATTACTCAAAATCTGAGCTCAACTTATCTAGCTAAAACTAATGCTGAATCTCAGGCAAACAAGAGATGAAAATAGCCCCTTAGCTGATGAAAAACTGAAGTTCATATGGAGCTGAAATTGCTCATAATCTGAGCACAACCTGATCATAACTAAAACTGAAGCAAACATTGGGCTAAAACTACTCATAATCATTTGCTCAACCTGATTATAACCATAGAGCTGAAACTAAAGTAAACATTGAGCCGAAACTGCTCATAAACTAGGCACAACCTAGTCATAACCAAAGAGCTGAAACTGAAGCAAACATTGAGCTAAAACTGCTCATAATTAAGCCAACACAACCTAGTAATAACCACAAAGCAAACAAAATCATACACAACATTCACAAGATCATAACATGATCATAACCTGATCATAAACAATTATACAAAATAAAATAGTAGTTTTATCATGAAAATAAAAGCAAAGTCATAACCGAAGTTTCGTAGGCTGTATTATTGCAGCTTTACATAAAGCACCAAAAGTATGAGGATTAATTAGTTATTATTAGAATGAGCCCCATAAAAACAACAAAATGGCAAAAGGTGGAAGGAAACAACTTCACACATCCGTCAATCCTCTTTGTCAAATCCATTTTCCTGGATAATCTTCTCTATAAAAAATTCCTGCGTATTTTTTTTTGGATAATGAACCTCTTAGATTCCGATTCATCGTCATACAAATAATCAAGAACTTTATCCACTATTGTCAGAGAAATTAGTCTCATGTGCTAATAAAGCCTTGGCCGTGCTCTCGCTCCAATGTAAAATATGTTGATTTTGAATTGAGTAAGACATGGACTCGATGAGATCACGCATTAGTGAATCATCATCTTTACCCTTGCCGCTCTTCTTTTTGATTGAGGTTTGACATTGGATGTAGAAGTTACACCACTAGATGACTTCATGTTTTGAGACTGAGTGTTGAACTTTTCTACACTTGGTATCTCAGTCTCAAAATATGTGTTGGGAGCCTCCTCATTATCATTTTCAGAAAGATTTATTGGTTCCTTTGAAAATTCAAGAGGCCGACTAGAACCAAGTTTCTTACACATATCTTTTGCCAAGTTTCCCGTTGCTTGGTCATCATCAACAATGACACATAAATCATCATAGTGAGTGAGAGGCGTGTTCAAGTACTCCTTCAACTTAAAGCTATTACACTTCTTGTCCTGTATAGTAAACTAATGTAAGGAAAAATGCAAGATAAATATGGTTGTATAGAAATAATGCAGATAAATATTCAAAATATCAAAAGAATCTAGGTCCATGGTCACAATTTTTGTCTTTGGATCAATATCCGGCACCACTCATGTTCATGACAATTTGCATATCGTAAAGCTTAGTCTTCAAGGTTTTCATATGGTTCGTCACATTTTTCTTGGTGAATTCAGCTCCACACTGCTTGTTTGCCTCTTTAGCAGCCACCTTGTATGCATGTATTTTGAAGTTCCTATCAACCTTGAGACCATCCCTCACCAACTGAGAAAGAATAGGGATTAGAACATCATCATGCCTTGAATTTCAATACATGTTAGGCACACCTCTAGTGTTTGGAGCCTTATCTATAATTGTTGATGGCATTTTCCTTTTAGCAATTGTTTTCTTCTTTCTTTTACTTGGTGAAATTGCCTCGGCGTCAACTTCAATAGCCCTCTTCAATGAAGGACTATCTCCAGAGTGGGTACCACTGCTATGTGAGCTAAGGGTTACATGGATAATTGGGTGGTTACTAAGCATATTACTATATGACATAGGTTGTTGAGTCATAAATGAGAAATTATTGTCATAATGAGAGTAATATAGATAATGAGGTGGAGGAGCATAGTAGTGGGTATAGGGGGGATGACATGAAGTTCATGTTCAAGTTTGAAGGAGGAACCCTAGGGGTTTTAGGGGCAAGAGTAGCTTCACACTCCTTGCTTTTATCAGCATCATCAAAATCAACCATACTTAGAAGAAAAAAAACTCTTGTTACACATATCAAGTAATGCAAATCTAAAATCAAACTAACATATGAAAATGATTTAATCATGTCAAACAATAGTTGAGACGTCAAACTTAAGAAATACAATAAGTCTAGAGACACTAATATTAAATTACAAGCCAATTTCGGTTGTGTCCCCACCACGATACTTATTACAATAATCTACCCACATAACACTTGCAATTTGGTCCCCCTTCTCTTTCCATTCATTCCTTGAATCACTTTCCTCTTTTTGTGTAGTAGTTTGAGTAAAGTCGACAATATTGTCATCTTCACCCGCATTAGCTATTTCTCCACCATCATCTTCAGTAGTAATGTTCTCTCTTCAGTAAGTCATCGCCTATATCCAGGGGCATAGGTATGTAGAGCTTGCCCTGGGCAGCTGCCCAGGGCAAGAAAATGATTTTTTTAATACCCGTAACCCAAGGGCCAGATGCACCCCCCCCCCCCCCCCGCCCCACCCTTTATTTCTCTTCTTTCCCTACATATTTCAAAGTGAACAGAGATTCAGAGAACAGAAAAGGGGGCTGGCCAAAAAAAAAAAAAAAAAACCAGGCCTAGTGTTTCAATGGCGGAGATCTTGGTTAGGCTTCGAGTTTGAGCCCTCTCTCACAGTCTCACCCACTCCCTGGCCGGCATGGCCCTGGTTGGATCCAACATCCAAGCGCTTCGCCGTCGCCGAGCAAGCCCTCAACCGCTCGACGCCGATCCCAAGCTCTCAGACGACCGCCATACGTCTACCATACCCACGAACAGACTTCCTCCTGCGCTCTCCGTTACGTCTGCCATACCCACGAAAGCAAGGAGTACCTGCTAAAAGAAATCAAAGGGTAAAACAAGGAGAAAAACCAAATATTAATTAAAGGTTTGTTAGGTTGTTCCTCAAATAAAGGAACGTGAATTTTCTTTAGCCTATAATATATATTTTTCTGTTATCTCCTAATGGGTACTTTTTAGCCAATAAAAGAAGATCCAAAATAGGGATAACACACAAGAAAAAAAATCTACGCTTTTTCATCTTATTTCTTCTTTTCTCTGCTAACTTTCTTCCCCTCAAAAGTTCTTCTTTACTATTACTATTGGTTTGCTTACTCTTTGGTCATCTCCCCGACGTGGTCGTGCACGCTAAGGTTCCGGTAGAGAAGATATTGTAACGCTAATGAGTATCTCGCTTTGGCTGATCGTATGAGATCGACAGATACCTCTTTAGGGTAGTGTTTCACCACATGCCTTCCCCGAGGCCGATGAATTCATTCATTTATTTTTCTTCCATAAAACTACTATATTTGTGAATTCTAGTCTAACAAGAACTTCACATAGATT
Source organism: Asparagus kiusianus (assembly GCA_022839385.1). Classification (NCBI taxonomy): domain Eukaryota; kingdom Viridiplantae; phylum Streptophyta; class Magnoliopsida; order Asparagales; family Asparagaceae; genus Asparagus; species Asparagus kiusianus. The sequence goes on from BQKN01000245.1 coordinate 397,770, forward strand.
TCTCTCCTTCAAGGCAAAAGAAGCCTTGGTGTGTAAACAATAAACATAGATAGAGAGACATGGGAAACCACATTAGAATTCAGAATAAACCTAAGTAGAAGCAAACAGTTCACTTACCCCTATGCAACAGAAGGCGGACACTGCCAGGAGTTAGCACTCCCTGCTTCATGGGAAATCCTTGCTTATCACACCCTCACATGATCTTGAATACATAGCCTTTGAATTCCTAAAGAAAGAACAGGAATTGTAAAATATATCTCAAAAATATCGAAACTTATGATATCGTTAAAGGTTTTCATGATATGGGACCAATTATACCTCACCCAAGGCATCCCCACTGACTTCTTGAGATATTCTCTTGTCATAAATGAGGATGCAATTCATTGCAAAAAATAACCTTAACACATAAGCTTGCACAAAGAAAAGGCCATTGTTACAAATTGATTCTGCATTTATCTGGTTATGAGCTACAATTTATCTCAACATATCACTCCAGATGAGACTAAGAGCATCTACACAGTTCATAGTTCACATATGGCTTATACAAAGATACTGCAACATTATACATTGATAATACAAACATGTGCAGAAAATTTTGGAAGTGCAGAAGATGTTTCATGTTCAAGGTCTCGAAGCTCAGACAGATTAGTTGACAGAACAAAGTCAAGGCGTCTATGAGAGGGATTATTATGTACAGCAGCTGAGAGTGTCCTTTGCCTTAGAAGTCCCCACATTTCTAGAATCAGCGATAAAATTAATACGTGCTTACAAAATTCCACTATACCATGCACAGAGCGAATATTTCATTTAGCAGATTTACTATCATGATATGAAAATAAAGCTAAAATAACAGAATAAGTTATATAAACCAGTGGCTCCCCCCCCACACCCCACCCCACACACACACACAATTGAATCCACCCAACTTCCTACAAGTAATAGATGAAAAGTTTTAGAATTTTTGTTAGGGGCTGTTTGGTTGTTGTTGGTAAAGTTGTGTATTTATGACACAACTTGGAAAGTTGTTGTCCACCTCATCATTTTCACTTTTACACTTTTCTTTGTTTGTTTTTGATTCCATTGGAATCATAAAACACTTGTTTGGTTTGCAAAATAAAACTTTAATTGTTTGTTTGGAAAGTGTAAAAAGTGGTCCCTACTCAAGTGATCATATTGGTTGAAATTACTTTTTCCTGACTTCAATGTCAGCTTTCTCCTAAAATCATTTCTTTTTTTTTTATAAAATCACTTTACAAGCCACATCAGCATATGAAACCACTTTACACTATTTTCACAATTACAAACAAACAATTGAAAGTGATGAAAACTGACATTGGAACCCACTTTTTACACTTTCCATCATTTTACATGGTAAAAACATACAACCAAACGGGCTGGTAAGGAAATAGATATACAAAAGCATTAATACTCTTATGACATTTGGAGGACTAACAGACATAAATGATAGCCATTGCCAAAAACTTATGATACAATACTTCTGAATATTTCAAAGATTAGGATCAAGGACAATCTTAAGGGTCATTAAGAATGCAGTCTCATCTAAAGATTTAAACAATAGTTAAATCTTTGTACGTTAACAACATGAAAATTTCCCCAAAAAAGGTCATCAACGAAGAATGAAAATGGTTCGAGCTAGAGATCTCACAGTTTCTGATCGTCATCGATCTCGAGCTTCCTTCTGGCATCCAGTGGTCGGATTCGCAATGTTAAACTGCAAGAATTGGGCAACAAATTAGCACGGAAGTAGATTGAGAGAAGATTAACAGAAGAAAAGTTCAAGCATTTTAGGGTTTCGAAGATATCCTTCATTTTGACTCGAAAGCCGACACGATAACAGTGAGCGCTCTCTCTCTCTCTCTCAAGAGAAAAAAGATTAGCTAGGGGGATAATAATGAGATAATTTTGAGATTCTATTTTATAGTGTTATTTATTAAGACAATAGAATAAGGGTAATATATTTTTGTGTTATTATTTTTTTAATAACATATAAAATTATATAATAACATATATTAATATATTAATATATTAATAACATATATTAATAATATTATATAATATATAATTATATAATATTAATTAGTAATTATAATATAACATATTTATTATAATATAATATGATATTGTAATAACATATCTTATTATATATAAATTAAAATATTACACTATTTTATACATTACATTATATCCTATGATACTATATTATAATATATTAAATTAAATAACATATATTAAAGTATTACATTAAATATATTGTTCATATATTATATCAATTATTATATAATGTAGGATACTAATATAATGTAATATAATATAATAATTTATAATATTATTTAGTAATTATAGTATAACATATTATATTTTTATATAAATAAAATAATATATTATATTAAATATTATATTATTAAAATATTATATTAAATATATTGATCTTATATTATATTAATTATTATATATTATATAGTATAGCATGCTAATATAATATAATATATGTAATATAATAATTAATAATATTAATTAGTAATTATTGTACAACATATTATATTTTAATATAAAGTAAAGTGATATTTATATTATAGTAATATACTAAATAATATATTAAACTAATTGGATAAATTAATTTAGAAGTAATTAATAGATAAAATTATATTTTAATAAGGTGTCACATCATCAATTAT
>BQKN01000245.1:410465-427924 GCA_022839385.1 Asparagus kiusianus
TTATAGGTGTAATTGTCTGTAGTTTTCAATTTTGAGTTTTTGGTAAAGAATGTGCAGAGATCTTGTCAAGAAGAGTGGTATTAGTAGGAAAAATTGTCTCTGTAATCCATTGTTAGACTGATTCGTATCATTCTCAATTGGAAGGTTAATATGCTGTAAAGCTCATTGTCTTAATCTAGGATCTTGATGACTGTTCGCTGTTTAGGTATTCATAGAAGGAAATTCACCTGTCATTATTATAATGTCAGAGTACTTTGTTTTAATCAAGTTCAACTGCATTTACCTTACCATCTGCTGCTGAAACTTTTGAGTACTAGGAAAATTTTCTGCTTTGTGCTGGCTTTGGTTTGTTACAATTACAGTTAGAAAAACTTCTTCTTTTGCCAATTTATGTATTATGCATCCGTGTCATTTCTATACTTTGTCACATTTCTTGTCCTTTTATTTTAGCGTCCTTTTATTTTAGTGCCCTCAAGATATATGTTTACAGGAGGCAGATACAAATTTCTTTGTTCCTTTACTCTTTTAATTTAGTCGACTGAAAACAGAGAACTATTTATGATTTATAATCTGAAGAAGGGTGACTGTAATTCCTGTTCTGTAATATGTTTATATTTTTGTGGAAATGCGCTTATTTTGTGGTCTCGATTTTCCCTAGATTTTTAATCCTTTACTTTCTATTTTCCAATTTCCTTAATGATTTGCATATGCTTTGTCAATTGGGGTTTCTCGAGAAATAGGATAAGGAAGGTTAAAGTAAAAACAAATATTTGAGAGTGTACATTTGAAATAGGCAATTTTCATGTGTTCTATTGCCATGTTATGACCTAATCTTTGATATATAAGCTATTGTACTGAGTTACTGCATGGTAAATGCTTAGGCAAGTGAATCTGCTACAATAACAAGATGCGCGCATAATTCAATTATTATATCTAGGGTCTTATTTACAAGCTGATATATATTGATTTTGTTTGAAGTTTCTTACCTATGTGAAGCTTAACTATGAAGAGGGCTACGTATGTCAACTGGCAGGTTGACATGATAGTTGCAATTTACAGTCAGCAGAATAAATCCGAGTTAATTTTTAAAAAATGTGCTATTTTATATGCTCTTCTGCTTCTCTCTCGACTTAGAGATGATCTTCTTTTCTTCTCTTTTCCTTTTTTGCCCTTTTTAATCTGTTGTGACCTTCAAGGTGAGAGATCTTCCATAGCCAATTTGGCTTTCTAGTTTAGCTTGCTTCTTGAAAGGCGTGATGCTTTGAGATTCGTGGGGACCATGATTCACTTTTTGCTGTTCCCCATCGTGGACACATTACGCACGTGCAACATGAACTTTAGGGGTTAGCCTGTGCCAGTTAGGACCACCTCCTTGTGGCTCTGGTACTTGTATCAGAGTGCTAAAAACTTCCCAGTGATCTTCGAGGGTTTTACTTTTGATCTTGTTAGTTGTATGTTGTGCATCTTAATTTATGTTAACCACTATTTTCTCATCTGGTGCATTCTCATAATAGCTTCTGCTGTATGAAAATAATCTCTCTATGCTCTGCCTAACTTTTATTTTAGCCAGTTTAACTCATCGTTGAGGTTTTGAGCCTGCACTTGAAATTGAATGGCCGTTGTAGTTATTCTGCTAATTAGCTTTTCAGAAAGTTTTGAGCATAGGAGCAGATATTTTCTACTCAGCTTTTCAGCACCCATTTTGTAGAAAAGTTTTAGGAAAAGATCCGACAATGATAATTTTGTAATTAAAAAGTAAATTATAGTTTTCTATAAACTAGGTTCAAAAAAAAAAAAGTTTATAGAAAAGTTTTCTATTAAGCAGGAAAAAGTACCACACTTTATAAAAATCAAAATTCTCTCAAAATGAGAGGAAATTGCTTAGAAATCTAACGCATTGATATAAATAATAATTTTTGTACAAACTTATCAATTTCCACTTCTCAACTCATTTTCTATGAAGTTGATTTTTCCTCTTTTTCGTATTTTGAGCCAAACAAAAAAAGAGTAAAAAAAAAAAGAAAACGTCACTTTTCGAATTTCTATGAACTTCTCCTATAATTTTTATAGAAGTATATGAAAATAAATTGTTGGGTACTTTTTCTTTTTTTTTTTATTATAGAAATTGAACCAAACAGCCACTTAACGTATATAGTCACACATAACACATTATGGAGATGTGACAGGCACCATCAGTTTTAGTTTGCGCACCTGTAAGATTTTCGCAAGCTTGCGAGTCTTTCATGGAGCTCGTCAATGGAAACGTGCAAAAAAAGTAGGAGCGATGTTGGATGAGCTTGTGATCATGCACCTTCTACAATGTTAATCTAGCTCCGAAGATGTGACAGAATTTGGTGACGTGACGATTTTTGAAAGTTAGAACTACCGGTAAAACTACTTATCGTACAATTCGCGTGATTTGAAAAATTAAGTCAAATACTTTTTCGCTCTGAGCATGATACCGAAGGGATCATACAATTTTTTGTCCAGACACGCACGCACGCACCTTCGCTAAAACAACGAACACACGGTGCCTACTCGCTCGATGTCTTGTTCCTGTCCGCGTGCGTGAGCTGCTCAATTATGGAAGAAAAAAGGGCGATATGACAATATGACACCTGCTCTCCGCCGTCCAAAAATCATCGGGTGCGCGCAACTAATTTCAGACCAATAAATAAAATACCAAATTTTTTTCCCTCGCAAATTGCCTTCAACGGAGGGAAGCTGTAGAGCTCGTCATATATCAATTCATTTGTCCCCGTACATGATAAGGACTCAAGTGGAGGCGCCATTTTGCAACATGCCCCAGTCGTAGCCTTGTCATTCCACACGCATCCTGATGCTGATATTTTACGGTGTATTTTACTTTGTCTTTCGAACAACAATCTTCATCAAGTTGTTCAAAAAGAAGAAGGAGAAAAGGGGGAAAAAATTGTTCTGAAAATGAGTTATCGCGGAATAATCTTGCTCGTTATTCATTCTTTTTTCGACTGCTTCGACTACGAAGGAATGAAACTTTGGAGGAACGATCTCTCTTTCTCTGTCTCTCATTATTTGATTTCGACCGAACTATGAGAATTGGATTCTCAAACTTATGTGGTCCTGTGACGGCTTTGACCGGTGACAATGTCTAGCCTAATTCTCGTTATTTGCTCGTAGCAAGGTGCTTTTAGGAAAAAGATGGCATTAACGTCGAAATATCTATACTATCAAGTTGCTGTAACAGACTAGAATAAAAAATAAATAAAGTTTTTGATGATGGACCTTAAACATTCTCGTTAAGATAAGCATTAAGTGACATTAATTAATCGTACTATAAAATTAAGAAGAATAGTGAACACTACTCATATGATACCATTTGTTATCATAGATTAATAACCCAGTGCATCCCAATTGGCGAGAAATAGCGGCCAATGGAACGTAGTTCTATTAAAACCAAACCACTAACATGCCTGCAATATCTCTCGCCACTTTCTTTTATTTAAAAAAAAAGAAAAAGAAAGTAGTCAATGGGTACTCTTTTTTATGTGTGCAAAAAAAGCCACAAACATGATACATAAAAAAATAGTAACATTAGTCATCCTCACTAATTTTTTTTTTACTATTAACTATTACCCTGACAAGAAAACCATAAACCCTAAAATTTATTGGCTGAGCCAGGGACGCAAACGCTGATGTTGACGTACACAAGTTGAAGTTTGTCTTGATTATAGATACTTTCAGGCCTACTACAAGACAATCAAGGAAAAAAGAAAACAAAGGATATATTTATTATAACCGCCTTCAATTCTCGAGGAGCTTCTTTTGCCAAGAGAAATTGCCAACATTCTTCAATTTCAAATACACACAACAACAAAAATAAACCGCCATTTTAATTTGTTTAGAGTTATCTCCTCCGGTAAATTAATATTTATCGTATCTTTTTCAACTTTTATCATATTCATCTTTAACTGTTTTGATTTCTTTAGTCCTTCCTACTCTATTATTATAACCGCCATCGATTTTTCGCTTTTTGTGCTCAATAGGAGAAAGCCTCTAACCTCATCTTAAAATATTTATTTATTTTTTTACAAGTCCACGATAATATAGTTATTTCTGGTATGTCCATTTTTGTGGCACATACTTTTTTTTGGTAACGAGGGAACCCTGGTCAACCCCTCAGCGCCCTCCTTTGAAGTCTGGCGGAGACCACGGTTCGAACCCCACGATCCTCCCACAGCTGAGGGAGCCCATCTCCTATTACCAGGGGGCCCACTACCACATGACATGGTCGCTCAGCGTGTGAACCGAGCTGCTACCAGGCTGATGGGCTGACCAGGAAAAAACCCGGGTCCTCACCCCCACCCTAAGCTAGAGAGGACAAGATGAATGCAGCAACGAGGATTTGAACCCCTGACCAACTAGGGAGATCTCCATTCCTCACTCTTCGTGGCGCTAGCCAGAAGTCCCACCCGCGGGTGATGCATACTTTTTTAATTGCACAACAATCTGATCAATTGAAACACACGAGTAACACAAATTTTTTTTCACAGACATGATGCAATTCCTTTACCTTTCCTGATTTATAAATAACACAACATATATCCTCAAGGTCCAGAGGGAACCGCACCATCATGCAAGCAAATCCTCACAAGCAAGTCGCTCTTGAACATTAAAAAGTTAAAAACCACGCTCAAAGTGCACAAACAAAATCACCACTGGACTCAATATCATCAAGATCCTCCATATCTGCGTCCATGTCATCAAGATCCGTGCTCCCTCCAAAGAGATGTCTCACCCCTAAATTAGGCCCCTCTGCTGGCTTCCGCGCTTCTTGGATTATGGCAATGATATCTTCGACGCTCTGCATTGGAGAGCTTGTGTCATTCTGTGACGTGCTCAGATATTCATCAGTCATCTCTAATGGCAGATTTCTTAAGAACCAAGGGTGGGTTTTTATCTCTGGAATTGTTATCCTCTGGGGGGAGACAAAGTTCATAGGAAAAAAATGTTGATCAAATTATCATTTTAGAGAAAATAAGATATCCAAAAGTGTTATACTCGATAAAATGTAAGTCATGCAGACAAATATCTTTCATGGATTCCGCATAATAAAGAGATGTCATAAAGAAGTTTATAGGAGTTTTAAACAACTAATGATGTGGAGGATATTCTGCAGTTTTAGTACCTTTTCTGGGTTTGCTACAAAAATCCGAGAGAGGAGGTGTCTACATTCTGTTGATACTCGAACATAGTCTGGAATTGAGTATTGAACACTAAGTATTCTCTGCCAAAATGAAAATTTAATGCCAAATTGAGTATATTATAAATGCAATAGAACGAAGTGCTCAAAATTTTTATAATGTTGGAATGATTATGAAACATATCACTTACCCCAATTGTCTTTTTGAAGTTTCTTGGATCATCTGGATCTTCAAAGGGGTAAGCTCCAACAAGCATTACATATAATGTTACCCCACAAGACCAAACATCTGCAATCTAAATTGTACAATTTGGACCCCAAAAAAATTTTGAAGGGATTATTATTAGCTTTGACCAATAAAGTTCACTTCATTAGTAAATAAGGATAACTAAGCTTGCCTTTCCATCATATTCCTTTCTACATAAAACCTCAGGAGCAATGTAAGCCGGTGTTCCCACAGTTGACTTTGGCTGTGAATGCAACACAGAGTGCTGCAAAAAAAGGGGTTAACATGAAATATTATATCTGTAATTATTATTCTATTATTTTTATTATAAAGTACTCGATAGAATTTTTAGTCACCTTCGAATAGCCAAAATCACAAATTTTAAGGCGAGGAGCTGTGCTTCCATCCAAGAGGGTATTTTCTAGCTTCAAATCTCTATGACATATTTGCTGCCATGAAAATATTAAAACTAAAAAAATTGGAGTCTTACTTGCAGAATATCATGTAATTGATTTTGGAAAAGATTTTACCATGGAGTGACAATAACTGACCCCCGAAATCAATTGTTGGAAGAAGAACCTCGCCTGTTATATTTCAAGATCAGTAATTAAGTTATGATAATAATATATAAAATCATAAATAAATGATTTTATTTACCTCATCTTCACTAAATCTCCCAGCATTGCAAATCCTCTCAAAAAGTTCACCACCAGCAGCATATTCCATAACTATAGCAAGATGTGTAGGGGTCAACAGAACCTGAGGCAAAAGGACTAATTAACAGTATACACTGAACTCATTTTACAAAATCTTTATTAAAAAGAAGAGAATAGTACAAGTGAATATCAACATCATCATTGACAAAACTTTTCAAGATGTCTCATATCAAAGAGGTTCAGATGCTAAATGGTCGAAAAACATACTTGCAATTGTATGCCGACATAATGTTAGCTCTTTATTGTCCATCACAAAGTTCCTCGTGGCAATTACTTGCCAGAGATAGAAAGTTAAGTGGAAGGTAGACTTCTCATCTTCTCGGTTAAGAGTTGCAGATATTAAAAGTATATTAATTTCGTCAAAAACCTATCATTTGAAATCACAAAGCGAGAGATGATGAATAGCTTTGTGATGCTACAAGTGAAGCATGCCAAGGAAAACAAAATCACACCAACTTCTACAGTGATTATTGTCTTGAATATGATTTCCATAAACTATTATGTCAAACGCTAGTCTAAGGATGTTTACTTACTAAATCCAACTTGGATAAGGACCTTTGTCATGCGCTAATCAAAGTCTAGGCTTTTTAGAAAAGAAAGCAAAAATAGTCATCATATGTATTTGGACTTATCTGCTCAGCATTGTCATTGGGACCATGAAAAGAGAACCCTTCAAATTGATTAACTTATGCCTAAACTTTTTGGCACATAATGCAATAAAAGTTAAAAATCTATCAAAGATCATTGCTGGACTAGTGACTCACTCTGAGATCAATCTTTTGATAATAGACAATAATAGAATTAAGTTAAAAATCTATCAAAGATGCAATAAAAGTTTCCAAATGAAAAATTCCTCAATGACCCAAAATATGGGACCAATAGAGGGGACAAGTGAGGTGTCCCCGTCATATTGGATAATGAGTTGGCCATCATTAATGATGACCAACTCATTATCCAATAGGAGGGGGACACATCACTTGTCCCCTCTATTGGTCCCATATTTTGGGTCCCTGTAGCAAAGCTCTTTTCAAATATCTACCACTGAAATGCAATATATTCAACATTGTTTATCGTCAATACTATTTCTTTCGGGAGGAGCAAGCTAAAGTGAGGTGGAAAGAAAATCTTTTCGATGAAAAACCAGTGTAATATTAAATAATGAAGTTTGGACAAGTTGTTCAATTGGGGGGAAAATATCTGACAATTGAAGGGGGTTGTTAGTGGTAGACGTATAAAAATAATGTCAAGATTTTTGAGTGATGGAAAGGGGACGTTGAATGTCAATATAAAGCTTTATATTAAAGAGGAGGACTACCATCAACTTTTAACAATTGTAACCAACATAATCATTCCCATTACTTAATTGCATTAAAAAATTCAATAACACCAACATGTAACTTTAAATAGAAACCCCCCATCCACACTTAAGAAGAATTGCCATGGAACAGAGCAGAGACTTACCTCCTTAAACCTAACTATATTTGGGTGCGTCAACGATCTGTGGTTCATGATCTCCCTTTGTACATGCTCATCTATCTGCTCAACAAAATAAAAAAACAACATAAACTGAAAATTACATGAAAACACCAAAATGTTGAGAATATCAATCCAAGTCAAAACCCAAATTCAGCAAAACCCATAACCCAAAATTTGATTTTGACCACAATCCGACACTACATAGCAAAGGAGTATTCAAAATTCAATAAGAAACAGAAAAGGCAACAAGGACCCATGTACCAAAATTTGATTTTTAAGCTGAATTTCAAAAAAAAAAAAAAAAAACAACAACTTTTGCAATCAATTACAGAAGCAGTTTAGAACAGAGACCTTCTCTCCTCTCTCTATAAACTTGACAGCATAGAGCTCTTTGGTCCATAAATCCCTGACCAATTTAGCCACTCCAAAATTCCCAGAGCCAATATCTTTGATCACTTCATAGCGCTCCATCTCAATACAATCATCACCCAACTCAGCAAATCTCCTCTCTCTCCCTCTCTCTCTCTCTGTATATCTCTTATCTCTGTTGCTTATAACAAGGAAGCAAAGAAGGATAGAGAAGCAAAAGACACATAAAGATAAGCGTGAGAGCGTTCTCTATTTATCCCCTCTCTCTCTCTCTCTCTCTCTCTCTCTCTCTCTCTCTTCTATCCTTTTTTCTTTTCTTTTTTTTTGGGGAGGAGGGGAGATTGAGATCCTCTACTAAGTCAAAATGTCTCCTAATATCTCATAATGCATTCTTATCTTCTATTTCGTGCAGAACCACAAAATACGAGGAGATACTATGCAATAAAATGTGAGGATACATTAGAAGATATTAGGAGGCACTATGACTTAGTAGAGGATCCCAATCCAGGGGGCGTGGCGTGGGTGAGGGGGTGTATTCTCTGCATAAATCTCTCAAATCCCGACCACAGCTGACAGCTATTTCCACAGCGGAAACTTTTGACCATCAACCAGTGTGACCACTATCTGACCACGACACGTGTCATTCTATGGTGGTTCAGTCCTTGGTCATAATGTGGTCAGAAATAATCGGGTCTAAAAGGGAGTCAATTTTTTTATTTATGCGTGAAGACGAATTTTAAAAAAAAAGTAGGGAGCGATTGTAAAATATTATCCTGTGACCTTGTCAAAAAAAAAGAGAGGAGAGAATGGCACCGGATGCTCCAATCTGGTTTATTTGGTGACGTTTGATGGTTAGTTATTGCGGTTCATTTTTGTGTTGAACCAGATTTTTCTTCACTTTTTCTGAACAAAATAAATCCCCGTCTTCTTATGAGTTATGAGTTAATGATGCCATTGAGATCTATCTTGATCATAATTCGGATAGGCGTAGGTCATGGAATATAATATTCACTTTTGTGGTAAATAATTCAATGTTTTACTTCTGTGGTAAGAGATTTATTCCGACCTTTTCTAGCTGTATTTGATGCCAGAATACACTTTGCACCCTTGTTGACGAAAGCGAGATGAAGATTTTTTGCTTTTCCATTGAGGAATCCTCAGCCAGAAGTTGTTGTGGTACGTACACAAGAATTCTTCGCCCACATCCAAACATTTACTTTCTATAGACATACACGGTTCATTAAAACGTGCTTAATAGGAATTATCAGTGTGCTCTCGATATGACTCATCAACTTGAGTTGATGATTACACTAACTTGGTTTCCTGTCAGTAGTGATTTTTGGACCGTTGTCACTGATTTTACTATGTCCACATATTTTATATAGTTTATATAGTCTCCACGTTGATTTAAAATCAAGGGTTTTTGGAAATCCAACCTAGGCTCCCTAGGGAAAGCGATCTGGATTTATCATGTGACCTAGTAGGCTTTCTCTCAATATTAGTCTCTCAAATCTCTATAATTGCTCATAAGTGTAGGGGAATTTCAGTGTCCCCGCCTACCATGATATGCGCAACTCGGAAGCCAACCTCAATCAATAAGATAGAACAACCACAATCAAGAAAAAAAGAACACCGAGATTTACGTGGTTCGGTCGACCAACTTCGACCTACGTCCACGGGGCAACAATACGAGAAATTCACTATGTATCAGGGAGAACTACAAGAGGAACCACTCAACTCTCGTCTCTCAATCTCTCAACCTCACATACATAATCAACTCTCATATTCTCTCCAAAGCCCACTCCTTGTAATCTTTTACACGGATAAAGACTATGAAACCCTCCCTCTCTCACATCTACTACATCTCTACTTTTTCTTCATAGTTTTTCCTCCACCAATAGAAGAATATATATATAGGGAAACCAAAACCCTATATCTAGCCTAACTTCCTAATTAGAATAGGATTCAAACTCCTAATCATGATAAAAACCAAACTCCTAATCATGATAGAACTCAAACTCCTAATCATGATAGAACCCAAACTCCTAATCATGATAGAACTTTAACTCTATCTAATTCTCATGAAGTTACACAAAGAATCAAAGACAAAATCCCAACAATAAGTCCCTTAAATTCTAAGGGGTCTTGCAATTTGGTTCCTCAATGATCAAAGTATCCCGGGACTTAAAAAGTTTGGGGCTTTTGGAGGGAACATGAGCTTAGAAGTATTTTGGTTATTGAGGGACCAATTTGAAGAACATTTTAGGATTTGAGAGCAGTTTCAGAGATTTGAGGGACTAATATGGAATGAATGAAGATTTGAGGGACCAGTACTATAAAATGCAAATCAATAGTACACACTCAGCCTTCTCCTTTCCTGCTACATTATTTTCTGCGGAGTATAGAAAATTGAATATTGGATTTTGATAAGTCTTTCAACTTGTTCTAGGATTGTATCTTATCATAACATTCAGTGTTTATTTATTAATTAAGCTAATCTTACGAGGTCCATCTAGAAGACCTCCATGAACCTTATATAAACTTTCATCAGGGGGACCATTTTTTAATAATTTAGCAGTCTGGAGCATTGGGGCTCTACCCTTTTTCTCAGACGAGGGGCGGGGGGGTGGGGGGGATAGCAAGAAGACCTCCATGGAGAAACCCATGGGCTGTGGTCCAACGGGGCTATTTAGCAAAAAATATATTATTACAGAGCTATTTAAACAAGTATAATATCTCATTTAATACTAGGCTTAAATGAGATATTATACTTGCTTAAATAGCTCCATAATAATATATATACTAGTTTTTGTGCATGTACAATACATGTGGTTAAATATTAAAATTATTTAATTATTTATTTATTTTCTTACTATAAAATAAGTCGGACGTTTTTGAGTTAAAATATATAAACATAGATTATTACATTTTCCATAAATTTTATTTACACATTTTAAAAAAATATTATGAAATAGATTTGTGTGTAAAATTGGGATAAATATACTTTTATATACTTGCATACACAACATTAATTTTTTTAATTTGTACATATATATATCAAACTTCATGTAACATATAAGTTTATCGGATCAAATCATCAATCTTCAATTTGTTTATCTTAGACATTAAATATAATGTTAAGTTTGAAAAAATACAATAATATATTGTTGATTTGTTAATAAAAATATAACCAAATACTTAATACTAAGATGGTTTGTATAAGCTCAGCACAAAGCACATACTTTTTACAAAATTGCAAGACATCTTAGTTATTGATAAACTTAAAATAAAATAAAAATAAATACTAAAGATTAATGGTGACTCTAGTATAATTTTATATGACAAAATCATTCACATGAGTGTAATAAAATTTTTGCATGAAAATCTCTTCTAAAGATTCGTAATTTTACTCAAAATATTAAGTTTTACTATAAAACATTCAAAAAATATTATCATTTATTCCTTCTTTATTCATATTTGTTAATTGAACCGAGATCAATCCTTCTCCACGTTTATCCTTTTCCTGGCAATTCTATATTAGTGTCTTCATCATCTACATCAATTGTGATATCAGGTTGGTATATAATAAAGAGCAAAAGATAATGCAAGAGTACAGAAATATATTAGTATATACTTGGATCAATCAAATTATATTATTACTCATAATTGATATGCATTCGAGACAAAAATGCGTTGACTATTTTAAACTATAAAACATACTGTATGGGCCCTCTGACATAACTTTTAATGCAAGCAACCCTCAAGATTAATTTTAAAAACTTCTTGGGGCTATTAATAAACAACTAAAAAGTTTGCAATGAAAGCTAGGGGAACATAGTGCATTCTTATGACTTATTAATATTTAATTAATTTGTTTATAATGACAAGATCTCATTATTAACTAACTACGATGTCTAGTTTATTATTTTTTATTGGGCGTTCAAGGTAGGCGGATATAATTTAAGTATATAAAAAAAATAAGGGTTAATCAATGGTGTAGTTGGTGAGGAAAAAACTCCAGCGACTTAATTTGGGTACATGGATATATTATAGATGGAGATAGAGAATGGTGGTTTTAAAAATAGTGGGTGTGTAGGGGTAATTAATATGATTTTTGTTTATAGGGTTTTCTTCATTCATTTTTAAGATATCTGTGATCCTGTGAATATATATAGCTATAGCATTGCTACTCTCTTTTGGTTTTGTGGAAGAGTTTGGGTGTAAAAAAGATCAAATTGAATTATCTAATCCAGTTAAAATATGATCATATACATTAAGCACATACATAAAATTTATTTTAACCAACACCCGTATGTTAGTATTACAATTGGCATTAAGATCTAAGATACGTGTGAGATTCTCTTTGACTTTTATACAAATAGTATCTATTTAAATAATAATAGTATAATTAAATTTTGTGATCTGAAAAAAATACAAATATACAATATAATTAATTACTTTAAAATAATCTAATCTAATAAGAAAAAAAGATGAAAGTGATATAAAACTTGTTGTGATTTTATAATTCATATTTTTTTAAACAATCTAATTTAATCTAATAATCTAATCTAATAAGAAGAAAGTAACAAAGGCACATACCTATTGAAGAAGATGAAAGAGCTATG
The DNA here is from genome assembly GCA_022839385.1 of Asparagus kiusianus. Taxonomy (NCBI): domain Eukaryota; kingdom Viridiplantae; phylum Streptophyta; class Magnoliopsida; order Asparagales; family Asparagaceae; genus Asparagus; species Asparagus kiusianus. The sequence goes on from BQKN01000245.1 coordinate 423,060, forward strand.
AAAATTATTGCAATTTCTAATCTAAAAAAAAATCAAACATACAATATAATTAATTGCTTTAGAGTAAACTAATCTAATCTAATAAGAAGAAAATAGATGAAAGTGCAGTACAAATTATTGCTATTTCTTGATATGAAAAAGATTAAATATACAATATAATTAATTATTTTAAAATAATCTAATCTAATCTAATAAGAAGAAAATAATAAAGACACATACCTATAGAATGAGATGAAAGTGTCATGGAAATTATTGTAATTTCTTGGCTTATAAAAATTGGTATGTGATGTTGTATGTGAGAGGATAACAATTATAAATAGAGATCTATTTAAATAATAATAGTATAATTAAACTTTAAAACTAATTATATAGTACCATGAACTACTTGAATTTTAGTGGATGAGAGACCATCACGTTGTGTCCATATATAGATCACAACCGTTTGGTTTAATTTCCTTTTTTATAATTTTGAGAATGGCTTTTGTCTTTTTAATTTGTTTGGTGGATTTTACAAGTATTCCGTCCACATTATCTACATTTGTAGGTCTGCACTGTTCCTAGGTTCGACCATTGAGGCAAACATTAGGTGTCTCATTAATTTGTTTGATTTTTGCATATACGCCTTTCATCTTATATACATTTATAAATTTGGTATTTAATAATTTCATTCAGGTTTATATTTCAATTTAAACTATATCTTTATCTTCATATTATGTATATCTAATAAAAATTATTAATTTATCAATTTACTCTTACTTAATGGATTAATATTTAAATTCCAATGGTATTTCTATCTACCAAAAGATTTTTACGAACTCGTGCTTTTAAAGAGACTAGATTTTAACACGTGCAATGCAAGTGGTTAAATAACATGATTAAATATTTTTAGCTTATTTTCAAAGTAAAACTTGTTCCTCGGTACCATTTTAATAATTTGTGCTCACTTTTGTCTCTAAACTTTTATATTATAATTTTTTTATATTTGTTTACATGAGCTACACCCAAAATTTAAATTTTCATGTTGATCTTTGAATTGACAAAAAAAAACAAATATAATTTGAAGCTAATTTTGATTTTCATATTATTTTGACCGATATGAAACCAATCTTTACTTAAGAAAATACAGTGTTGCAAAAGTGAATATTAAATAGGTAAATATTTAAAACTAATAAGACAAAATAATTGACTAAAAGTATGCTACAATTATATAAAAGAAAATATGAATTTTGTTCCTAATAATTGATAGACTTCATAAAAATTATAAATTAAAGATTAATACTAACTCTATTATACTTTTATATGATAAAAGTATCCACATAAGCATATAAAAATACTAAAAAAGTTCATGAAACTCCATTCTAAAGATTTCTGATCTCACTCAAAATAATTAAACTATTCTATAATATATTTAGAAAATATTATTTTTAATTCCTTCTATTTTATTTTTTATTGAGCTAAGATCAATCATTATTCATACTTTTCTTTTTCCCGGGCAATTCTTGTGTCTTTATCATCTACATCGATTGTGATATCAAGTTGGAATTATATTTTTTATGCTATTATTTTTCCTAAGCTCATTAATCTTATATCTTCTTATTTAACTTTACAAAGAAGTTAAATGTATTTTTGATGTTCAACACAAACTGCTTAAAATATAGACTTTGATTTTTTTTATTTCAATGAGAATAAATATTAATTTCATATATATGAAATTCTTTGTGTTCCTAGTTTATTACTTAAATAAGATTACAAGCTACCTCTTTTTTTCTACAATGAATGCTTCTGATATGCATCCAATAAGAGTTTTTATTATGTCAATGATATTATATTTTCTCTATCTCTATCATTTTTCACAAAGATCTAAACTAAATATTTATAGTTTTCATTACTAATTTACCTTAAATTGTAATATTAATATTTAATTTCTTTAGTATTTGAAGAACAAAGTATGAAATTTATGAATACTTATTAAAATTTTTTTATATCTTCCATGGAGAATTCTTCTTTGATTGGGATAAAGTTGTTAAATTATTTTTTAAAGCAACTTAGTCGGTGCTTCTTTAATAGATATGCTTTATGTTAATGCTAGTTCAAGTGATTTATGGATATTTTCTGAATTTTAAATTTATTTCCGTTAATTTCTCATTTGCAATGGAAATAGCTTAATTCGTTTGAAGGGTGTCTTTGAACATTCTGATAGTTTTTCTATATGTAATTCCTTATATTCTTTTACCCTCTAAATATTATTAAAATAAAAAATTAATATTTTTACATTATAATTAATTAATGCTAAGCTATTATATTATAATATTTTATCTTTTTTATGGATTTAAACATTTATCAATTAATATTACTAATGTATTTTTGCTGCTCCAACCTATTAGTAAAATTATATATAATCACTTTAATTTATATAGTAGTGATAAATTTAAGCTATAATATTTTTAAAAATTTTATTTCTTAGCCGGATGTTTTTAATCAATTCTTATTGCTTTTGTTTACCAATATCAACTTATACTATTTTTAGATGCTGAAAATGGATAGTAAACCCTAAATTGGAAATTACACACGCACACGCACACACGCGCGCGCACACACACACACACATCTTAATGAAAAAAATACCAAACAATTACACTTTTCTTTGCCAAGTTTTAAAATTTCAGCAATTTTTTATAGTTTTGAACTTTGAGGGTGTGATTTGTAATTTTTAATACTTTGGAAGAGTTTTTTAAAAAAAATTTAAGTTTGGTAGTTATAACTTCTATGTTTCATGTATTGGTGGTAATCTTTTTAAATGTCAGGATATTTAATGCAACTCTATAATTTTGAGGGTGCTTCTTGCAATTATTAAAACTATAGATTAATTTTTAAAAAAATAAATTTCAGCGACCTACCAATAGTTTCCAGATTTAATGTGTACTTGTTATAAATTTTAAAAATTTAGAGTTTTTTATAATTTTTAAATTTTGAATGAGTTTTTTTTATAATTTTTGTAACTTTGAGATTAATTTCGGTAAATTTTAAATTTTAAGGTGCCTGAATGTAATATCTTGAATTCATCTTATGTTATCTACAAAATTTAAAATTTTAAAATTTTAGGGTAATTTTTAATAATTTAAACTTTTGAGGGTGTTTCTATAATTTTTGAGCTATTGAGGTGTTAATTAAAAATTTTAAATTCTTCAGAGGCTACTGTTAATTTCTTAATTTCATGTTTATTATTTTAAGTTTTGAAATGCCAAAAATTTTTGAGTGCATCATGGTAATCCCTAGACTTCATCTATGTTGTTTATAAGTTTTAAAATTTTTAAATTTCAGAGTGCTTATTTGTGAACTTTTGAGGGTGTTTCTATAATTTTTAAGACATTGAGGTGCTAACTGCAAATTTTAAATTCTTCACAACTGTTGTTAATTTTTTGATTTCATGTTTGTTATTTTAAGGTTTGAGACATCACGATGTTTTTTATCATTTTAAAATTTTTAGGATTTTTTTGCAATACTTCATGCATTATAGTATATTAGCTACGTATAATTTCTTTATCTTAACAAACTAATACCATAAAGATGTTTTATATATTTTATTAATATTATTTTTTAAATTGTTAAACTATAGATAGTTCACGTAGGATTAGGATAGGATGTAATTATGATTAGGATTGTAATAATTTCAGATTTTATTATATAAAATAAAAAAAATAAAAAGACTTTTATCAATTGTTATGTTTTTTCATATAGTAGTAGGTTGAGATTCATATGTGGTTGATTGATTTCTCTATTGGTTGGCCTTTGGCATTTGTATAACGTATTTAGCTTTATAAACATTGTTTAATTTTCTTAAAGCATATGCATCTCAAGTAAATATATCGGTATATGACGGATATAAGCAAGTTATTAAAATAAGGCTCAATGTGCCTCTATGAGGTTTTGTTTTAGCGCTAAGAGCCTAAATTTGGGTCTCACCGTCCCGAAACCACATGCTTAATAATTATGGGGTTTACCGAGTCAACCGGAGTATGAAATGTTGACCGCATTGAGACGTAGCCTGCTTATTTCCATTTCATGATTTTTTTAGTTTCCTTAAATATTTACATTAAGTAAGATGATTCTCTATCATTCTTATATTTGCTTATCATTTGTCGAAATATTTGAATTTTTGTAAAACCAGTGTTTAATATATGAATCTATCCACTTATTAAGTTGTGAACTAGCTGTGTTGTTTTCATTCTTTTCAGAGACTCGAGATTAGGTGGAATTGATGATATTTTTCAAATTCTTAGAACGAAGCAATGAATAAAATTCGGACTTGTTATTATCTTTGAGGTGAAGATTGAATAAAGTCTTTGATGCTTAGTTGATATTCAAAGTTTTGTAATAATAAGATTCTTTCCTTTAGGTCGAGTTTTATTTCAAGTTGAGGAATAATTAGTTTTATCAAGTTAATTGGAATAGTGTTGACTTTTGGGATTATAGAGAATATTTATTGTTGGTTTTAGTTCGATGAAGAGTTTATTTCGATGGTCTTTTAATGAATACATATTTTGGAGGATTATTTTTACAGGTTTAGTCCGTCTCTAATATTCTTTTTAGATTCAGAATTTAGGGTCGTAACAAGGATAGATTAAAATATAAATGAAATTTTCAAAATAATGAAGGGTAATATTGACCAGTAAATTTTTTTCCTAAACTCGTGTTTTAAACAGAATACACACACACACACACATTTTAACTATAAATAAAAAGCCACAATTTTTTTCAACTATAAATAAAAAGCCAATTTCAAAATAATGAAGGATAATATTGACCAATAAAAAATTTTATTAAACTCGTGCTTTTAAAGGGAATACTATATATATATATATATA
>BQKN01000245.1:432924-450643 GCA_022839385.1 Asparagus kiusianus
TAACTTTCTTTACAATATTCTTTCTAACCAAACAATAAAAAGATTATTATTTTCTTTTCTTTTTCTTTTCCTTTCTTTTTACTTTCTCTTTCTTTTTCTTTTCTCTCCCTTTCTCTCAAACCAAACATAGCCTGAAGGGATGCAACGCTTCCGAATAAATTTCCACCTTCACTTGGATAATCGTAAAAAATCAATACTACTTGGAAGCCAAACTGCTTCACTCGGGAAAACATCGAATTAATTGCTACCGTGTATCGACAAGATTAAACAACATGAAGGCTGAATTTGGGTAAGTAAGTGAGTAATCAACCGTAAGAATACCTCAAAGAATAGATCCAAGAAGAGGTCTCGCCTTGCTTGGTCATCTCTGTAGTTTGCAACAACGGCCCCTAGCGCATAAACCCCGGCTCTCCCACACAAAAAGGTCAGGTCCCTGCAATTTTTTGTTCATTCATGTAGTTCAATTACTCACTAAGAAGACCAGACAAATAACTAAATTTAACAACACTGTATCCAACTTTTGTCAAGACAAGAGGCTTGTTCCTAATTGATAGAAAACCCCATAAAGATGAGAAGTGTTTATGCGTGGTAACTTCCCATATGCTCAATAATGTTATGTATGTATTTTGGTTTAAAAAAGAAATGGGTATGGAGTACATGACAGCTAACACCAAAAAAAGGACTATCATGAAAAAAGAAAAAGAGAATTAACAAATAAACATATATAAAACAATTACTCATGTGACCTTCATAATTCATATGCCATGGAAGGAGGGGCTCAGCAACAGCACAGGTTCCTATCAGCTTAATTTCACAACCAACACCAAAAAGTTTATTTTTGAAAGGGGAAAAAAGCTACATCAAGAAAGTTAAAACCTGTGGACCCCAATTTTTCCATTTCAAAATTAAGATCTTATAAAAAAATGTAGCGCTGCTAAGTGCTAAGAATGTAGTGCTTCTTCTTCATTATTTACAAGAGTTTATTATGTAGCTAAATGATTGTGAAAGATAACATGGAAATATGGTTAAGTACTATAATAATTTGGAATGGTTGTCCTCAAAACAGTGAAGAGGGAAAGGATCCAAAACCCACGTTTCTAGGGATTTGGATCCCTTCTACTACTGAAATGTTAGTATTCGCTGAGGCCACTACTTTTAATTTTAATAGTCGATGACATAATGAATGCTTATAACTCATTTGAAATCTATCAAATATCTTACCCTCGTCAATTACACTCACTCCTATTTTCAACGGATACTCAGGTCCTCTCCAATAAGTGGTACTCGAAGAGATAGTACTCAAATCCTTACTATTCATTCCAATTTCAATGGAGAGCATACGGCCACACAGGATTTCGACTAGTGTCATAAAAATCATTAATTGTTACCTTGAAAAGCAAGCACTATCGTGAAAGGCATAAATGCGATAATGGAAATTCTACCAGCTCTCATCTTATCTTTTGAGATTGGATTGGATGGTAAAGATTAGAGTATTTTTGATTTACATGCATGAATGAAGCTCAAATCTAGTGAAATTGCCTCGTTGCAAATACAATCTGGGGCAAATAGATGAAGAGAAATGTATGACCTACTTGAGACATATCCTACTGCGACAAGGTGAAAGATTTAAAAGAGTTTTCTTTTGATAATGAAAATACTTTTGTGCAAGTATTTTGTGTACTTGTACAATCAATCTAATCACAACAGATTCCTTATATACCCCATCATTGACGGACCAAAAAAAAAAAAAAAAACTTAGAGGAACGGACGACAAATATCCATTTAAATAAAAATTAAACTATTGTAATGTAAAATAACACTGCTCACAAATTGGCTTAATTCCCAACTCAGATGAGCTAAAATTCAAATAGGGTGTAAATATTTTAAATTATGGGGCGCGAGCTGTAAATTAGAAGGTTTTAGAATGCAATTTTAGTGTTAGGAGTGCAATTGCCCTAAATGGGCATCCACTCATGGCCCATGAGTTAAATTTACTAAGTGTGATTATGTATTTGATATTCTTGCTCATGATATATTAGATATTGTTACCACCAATGTAGTTATATACTTCTTTCAAAAAAAATCATCATTTATTATCTGGTGAGACCATTTTCTAGAATTCTAAATCCACCACTAGTGTTGGTGTTGTCCGGGTTTCAGCCCTAGGGGCTATTTGGTTCTCCTAAAATTTATGGAAATGACTGGAAAAAAAATGGAGAAAAAGTACAGCTTGTTGTAAGTTTTTCATAACATTTTCCTTTTCTTTGCTTGGTTCACACCTAGACCCAATAAAAATGATGATATGCTAAATTCTTACTTGTTGATGTGACACACATTTTAGGATACCCATTTCATGATTTTTGTTGAGGAAATTGGAGGAAAACTTGTTTGATGTTTTCCTAGTTTCCTTAATTTTTCTTTGATTTTCAGGAAAACAACCAAAGAGGCCCTAAATTCAAAGCTTTCCTTCTTGTATATGACTGTGAATAAAAGGAGTCATTTCTACACTAATTATTAACTAGCTGGAGATAGAATCCGGACCTATTTTAGGTCTCAGTAAGTGGATGTTTGGATGCCTTTAGGAAACTAGAGTTTTTATGATACAAAATAGAAAGTGATTATCCACCTCATCACTTTCCATTCGAGTGTTTACATTGTTTGGTTTGGAATCTTTGTGAATCCTAAAATAATAGTATTACATTGTTTGGATAGTATAATGTAAACTAGAGTATTTATGACACAAAATGGAAGGTGGTTATCCACCTCATCACTTTCTACAAGGTTTTGACTTTTTTTTATTTTTTTGGACACATTTATGACATTGTGTAAGCTTTCCAACAAAATCACTCCTAATTTTGGTGATTTTGCTTTCGGTGATACCTCATCGAAAGATGTAAGGTGATGAAAGCTACCCACTTTTTTACACTTTCCATTATTTTATACTTTCCATTATTTTACATGGTAAAAACATACAACCAAACAGCCCCTAAATGTGTTTGATTGAAGGAAAGGGAGGTAATTATATGCCCAAAACTCAAAAAGGTGAAGATGACGACAAATCAACAATTTTTACCTGTTACAGTTACGCGCCACGACCGTACACGTGTCCGCTATCTCAGTACACAAGTTCAAATCATCCGAGCAGCCGGTGGCCTCGTACGACCTCAGGCACACCATCGCCGTCCCCAACAGCCCCGTGTACGCCGTCGGATCAACCAAAGCATCCTTCCTCATCGTCCACGTGGCATCCACTACCTGCAAATTGCGGATGTTGATATTTACGTTTGAGCCCCTATATAAGCTTAAATTTATTATTTTGCCTGCATATGTACTGTTCTGCGGCTTTAATTCTTCACGTGTGCCACCACTCTACAGTATAATTGGTATGAAATTTAATTTGGGGTTTTTGCTTTTAGATCCATTTGTTTACTTTAATTTATCTTTAAATTCAAATACTATTATTTTTATCTTTAGTTCCAATTCACCTTTTGTATTTATCTTTAAACCCAATCTTCAAAATATAAAAATAAGTGATGAAAATATAGTATTTTGAAGATTAGGTTTAAAGATAAATACAAAAGATGAATTGGGCTTAAGGATACAAATAATTTTTCAGCTAAATAACTAAATAATCCACCAAAAAGTGAAAATCATCAAATTTAGCTGCCGAAACAAAAATTTCGACTGGTAAAGAGCAAAGCCACTGATACCTATATATAAATTTGTAATTTGAAATGTAAATCCTTAAATTTAATTTAAGTGTTGCATACTTAACTTGAATTCGCGCTGTTCACGCCCGTTTTCACACACACGTGACTCATTTGCATATAAACCCTCCCAAATCAACATATTATCACTAAATACCTTGTTTTTGAGGGAGACGGCAGCTTTGAGGAAGGACTCCAGCGACACGTCGGACACGTGGATTGGTTCTATTCGTTCCACCATTTCCTCCTCGTGTTCGGACTCTCTTACCATCGCCGTCGACATTGTGAACGCTCTCGAGACTTTAACTCCTCCTTTACTCTTCTTAAGAGCGAGTGATGGACTGAATGGGGATCTGCTGCGGAGGGGATTATATAGGTCGGACGCGTAGTTAGGCGACACGTGGGTCCCAGGTCGCGGTAAGAAGAACCGCGGACTGGCACGAATGCGAGCCGGACACTAACGTGTCTCACGTGTCGAGCTAATTTTTGTTGCTTCGCGATGGAAACGCTGCGGAGGGTGACACGTGTGAATACTGGCGCGGGTGAGGATGCCGTGCCTCTTCGGCTGGACCGCTCGATGATGCGTACGGGTAAGATACTATTAAATATTACATATGATAATGAATTTTATATTATATATGGATGTTCTTCCACCACGTTCACACACGTGCGCTAAAGGCATCTTGCCCTTTGATGCTCCAAAATTTTCCTTTTTTCAATTTTGATTACTTCGAATTTCTATTTTGATGCACTAAAGTCTAAAGGCATCTTGCCCTTTGAAACTTTAACTTTTTTCCTAGTCTCTATATTTAAAAAACTAATTCTAATTGAACAAGTTATTCTCTCACACACTTTACTTATTAATATATTTAAATAAAATAATGTTAACTATTTGTATCTTAGGGCACTGAACTATGTGTGGGCGTGGGCGAGGTTGGGCCTAACTAGTGAGCCGGCTCGTTTTGTTCTCTAGCCGGGCGGATTCAGACCCGACCTGTGCGGGTCTTGGCGGCTCGAGCTTGTTATGTTGTCCCTAAGTCTAGGGTAGCCCAACCCACGACCTGCAATGGACTAAGCCGGGTTTGACATGTAAAGTAGCGATTCAGGTTTCGAGTCAACAAGCATTGTTTTTTTGTTTTTTTTAACAATTTCCTTTTCTATCTATAATATATTTATATATTTATAAAATTATATTAAATTTATATTTTTATTATTTTAGACTTTTTAGAAACTAAGGTGTTACACTACTTGTTTAAGATTGAAAGCAAAATGTCAAATAATGGCGTCATTAGCAGCATGCCCATAGTTTTCAACCGATCCATAGTAATTTAAGATTATTATGTGCTAGTTCTTTAATGCCTATGCAGCCCACTGTTGATTGAAAACGTATACACAATTAGATGGTAATACTCCAATAGATTTGAAAGATCTAGTATGTGAAATTAAACATTCTTGTTCAAAATGTACACAAGTGTAATATGGGCTTAACATTCATGAATGTATTGCAAAGGCAATAAACAACGCAAAATTTAAATTCACTCATGCAATGAAAAATGCACATATAAGTTTAGAGTTCAAAAAAAGGGGAAATTGCTTCAAGGACTCAAATTTTAATTTTTAATGTGTCTCAGCCCCCCTAACTTTCAACAATGTGATGCAGCCCCATTTTTTTTAAAAAAAATTGTGCACAGGCCCCTCTCCCCAAGTTCCAATGCAAACTTCATCCAAAATCTTGATTTTACCCTCCTCTTCTTTCAGTCCTCCTCTACCGCCTCTCCCACCTCCCTCCCCAGCTCCGTCTCCCTCCCCCGCTCCGCTGCCAGAGCCTTCCCAAGCATCGTCGCCTCCCTCCCCTCCCCCACCTCCCTCCCCCGCTCCGCTCCCCCGCCCTGCATTCCTCCCCTCCCCCGCTGCACCTCCTCTTACACCTCCCTCCTCCTCCTCCGATCCACCTCTGCCCCCTCCCCCACCTCCCTCCCCCGCTCCGTCGCTAGCGTCGTCCCGAGGAACTTCGCGTGGGCGACGGCGGTCATGCTTATCATGTTAATATGTTAACTCTTACAGATAACATGTTAATTATTAATAGTTAACATGTTAACTGTAAGAGTTAACATCCGCTAGCATGAGAAAGATGAGGGTAAATTTGGGATTTAAACCATCTGGCATGTCTAATCATGAGCTGACATGTCTAATCATCCGCTGGCATGAGCTGGAATCATGATGGAGGGGCCTAGACATAATTTTTTCAAAAGAAGGGGCTGCAGTACATTAAAAAAATATATTGGGCTGGGGCACAGTAAAAGTTGGAATTTGGGGTCTTGACATAATTTCCCAAAAAAAGGTCGGCCTATGTTGGACCCGGGCCGATTTAATAGTGGGTCGGGCTTCTCGGGTCGGATTTTCTTCTTTGTTCTCTAGTTGAAGCAGAGACTCGGCCCGACCCATGGCTCAGCTTATACCGGGCGTCAGGCCCATCCCACTTTAGGTCGAGGTCTTGACCCAAGATGGGCTTGACCGATTCGGCCTTCGGTTCGAATAAGCTCACGCCCACCCTATGTTGAACTGATCAAATAAAACTTTTTAGCTTGTCAAAGTTAGAAAAGAGTAAAATCAAAGGGTGTGTTTGACAATCTTTTAAAACTGGGCTAGGTTTGAACCTGACCCAATTTTAAAAGATTTTTTGTTTGGCAAATAAGAGGGCATGATCTGACCCTGCTTTGATAGGCCCAAATATGGCCTTAAACCAGTTTTCTTTTAGACCAGAAGGGGGTCTGTCCAAAAAAAATTTGGTTTTCCATAAAACCGGGTTAGGAATGGTCTTGACCCAGTTTTGTATAGTTTACTAAACACATCAGGGTAGCAAAATATAAATCATCCTAACATAAAGGATAGAGAACTCATATGGCCCTAGCCTATTTGTTTTTTAAAATTTTATGAAAAGACATTTTGAAGTGTCTTAAAGTATATTCAATAGGGTGGCGCTACAGTCACACCCCCAACCACACTCCTCTCTCGTTACAGTGCACTGGGGCCCACATAAGAATTTTTTTTAAAATTCTTATGTGAGCCCTAGTGCACTGTAGCGAGAGAGGAGTGTAGTTGAGGGGTGTGCCTCTAGCATTTTCCTATTCAATAAGTTTAGGTAAGACCCATATCTATCTACGCCTTCAATTTTGTGACATGAACTTTTTATGTGGCAAATGTTGTGAATTTTCTATCTTCTGCATACTTCTTTGCTGTTTAAAATAAAATCCTGTATTACCTCTCGCAATTGACTGTTCGTTTAATATTTAAGTCAGTCTTTGAGGACTAATGAATTTTATTCTTTAATTCATTACCCATTGTTTAGTGGAGAAGATTATGAAAACGTTTATTGGATGAGTTCTCAGTTGAAAGTGTCTGTAGAAGACGACAACTTTAGTCCAAATCCGATTGGGCTCCTGCCTCGTACTCGAGCCAAGCTCCGACTAGACCAATTGTGCCCAAGCATCCTGGTCGGTTGAGGCAAACATAAATCTAATTTGTAATGCTGAGAATTTTCAACTTTTAACAATTTGCTAACATTTTCAAGGATGTTGAGTATAAAAAATAAAATAAATTTATTCTTAAGGCAAAATTCACAAAACCCCATAAACTTTTGTGGGTTATACTGCCCCTGAAATTTTTCTCCCATTAGGCGTGCTGAATTCTGGGGTGTCGAACCCCTTAAACTTTCAAATTTCCTTGATAGACCATCCTAACAGTGTAAATAGCAAGTGGGTCATTATTTTGACTGTGTAGGAAATAATGCTTTTCACAGGAATGGAGCCAGGATTTCGATCAAATATGGCACAAAAATTACGAGCATAATTTTTAAAAATTAAATATATCACCTCACATAAAAGAGCATTGAAGTGAGCTTTGCTACAGGGACACAAAATATGAAACCAATAGGGGGGACAAGTGAGGTGTCCCCCTCCTATTGGATAATGAGTTGGCCATCATTAATGATTGTCAACTCATTATCCAATAGGAGGGGAACACCTCACTTGTCCCCACTATTGGTCCTATATTTTGGGTCCCTGAGAAATTTTTCCTTAATTTATGTAGGCAAGAAGTTTCACACTCACACTCTCACTCTAGATATTTTTCCAAAAAAGAAAAAAAAATTGTATCCTGTATCTGGTATCTCGGCCCGGGTGTTTTTCATTTTTTTTATTTTTTAAATTTTTTTTCCAAAATTTTTCTATTTTATTTAAATTTTAAATTATAAAAAAAGACAAGAAAAATAATAAAAACAATAATTTTATTAATTACTTTAAATGACATAAATTACAAATAAAAAATGATAAAAACAAATTCTTTATTAATAATTAATAAATCATTTACAAATTACAAGTACAAATTTATTTTGGAATTAATCGCATCACAATAGATAAGTAAATCCCAACTAGGTTGGCACCTACTCACCTATATCACTATCATTTGTAATTATTTCCAAAATAATTCTTTATAAATTTTAAGCTAAGATATAAAAACTACAATCTATTCATTATATCTATCTGCTAGTCCCAATTCTTCAAATTTATCTTCAATTCCAGCCATTCGATCGATGCCTTGCGTTCGCTTCTCGTACCTCCACCAATCTTGTAAACACATCACCGCTTGTACAGTATACGGATCCAAGCATATCCTATGATCGTCGATCAAACGACCTGCTATGCTGAAGGCGGATTCCGAAGCTACCGTCGAAACCTGCACTGTTAGTAAGTCACGAACCATGGTGGAAAGTATAGGATATGAAACTGATCCATATACTTTCCACCATTGCAAAATATCTAAAGCATTTTCTTGACATCTAACTAAAGAAGCAGAAAAATATTCATCTATTTCAGAAACCTCCGATGATGACGATCCAAGTTCAGATCCACCAGTTAGCTCAGCTACCATTGCATACCTATCAAAACTTACACTTTTACGTACTTCGGGCTCGGGATGAGCTCGAAGAAACCGAAGCTGTAGACTGTTGTGTAGCTACATCATGTCTAGCTGCATACTCATCATATAAGATTTGAAAATAACTTCTAATAGCTAAATGATGAGTAGTAGCAGTAATGTTGGTTCCATCATCTAAGTCTATAACATGATTACCATACAAGGATTGTAACAAACTTCGAAGGCCAATATCCTTTAAGCATGGATCAATAAGAACCCCCAAACCAAAAATATGAGGAATATGCCTAAAGTACTTATTAAATTTGCTCTCCATTTCAAAAATCATAGGTCCAAAAGTATTATCCATACGATATTTCCCAAAAAAATTTTGAATATTTAAAATTTGTAAAGCAGCTAAAGTAATGGTTGGATAATAACAGCCAGATAATAACATTGTAGCATCATAAAAAACTTGTAACATTTCATTTAAATTACATGTAATTGTCCATTCATCTTCAGTTATTCCATAAGTGCTACCAGAACTAGAACTAGAAGCATAATAGTTTATAAAATCAGTTATGATGTCTTTATATTCTATTGCTACACTTAACATTGCATATGTGGAATTCCACCTATGGTCAACATCTTTTGGAATTAGTCTAGGCTTTACATTTTTTTTCTTTTACAAAATTATTTCCATCTTTTAAGTCTTTGTTCAGAAGCACTATGCATGTAAGCAACTGTTCTAACATTTTCTATCATGGGTTTAATTTTAGTAAATGCACTTTGAACAATTAAATTTAAAATATGACAGATGCACCTAATATGAAAAAGATCATCATGACATGGCAATGATAAAGTTGATCTGATAAAATCAACAGCTACATTGTTATTACTTGCATTATCTAGTGAAAGAGAAAATATTCTTTCTGAAATTTCTAATTTCATAAGTTCTTCAATTATTAAATTTGCAACATTAGCACCAGTATATGTGACTCTTCTATTGCAATAAAAGAAACAACTCTTTTAAACATTTCCCAATTTTCATCAATCTGGTGTGCTGTGATACATAAATATCCAGTTTGTGCTCTAGATGTCCAAATATCAGAAGTTAAAGAAAATTTACAGTTTAAATTTTTAAAATAAGAAATTATTTTTTCTTGTTCCTACTGATAATATTTTAAAATATCACGTTGACAGGTTTGACGAGAAAATTTTTTAAATGCAGGATAAAAACCATCTCTAAACATATCTTCAAATTCATCATCTTCTACTAATTTAAAAGGAAGGTTTTTAAGAATGATAAACCTGATTACGCATTTCCTGGCTCTGGCAGCGTCATAGTTCCAACTACCGAGATTACCAGAAGAGGAGGATTGAGAAATCATAGATTGTCGGATATCACATTGAGGAGTCTGGCCTTTGTTGTGTTTATCTAAATGGCGTTTGAGGTGGTTGGTGCCGCTCTTATGATGAGCTTGAAAAATCTTGCCGCACAATGCACACTTAGCCTTCTGGGTGAGGATCCTACCGTGTTCATCCTTGGTGACGTCGATCTTCTCGTAAAAATTCCACACATCGGATCTTGGCCTTTTAGGAGCTCTTGGTGCAGATTCGTCGCTACCGGATTCGGGATTAACTTTGGTAGGAGTAGACCCAGTAGGAGGACTCATAGTAGGATGACTCATTTCATGATCGGGAGATAGGTTTTGCTCTTCATAATCAGATCCGGAAGCCATTTGATGAAAGGATTAGAAAGTATAAATAAGAGAGTATAAGAGTATAAAAGAGAGTATAAGAGTATAAGAGAGAAGAGATGAGTTTTTGGTGTGAAGAAAGCAAATGAAAACACTCCTCTATTTATAGAACCAGCTCCCTAGGCAAATGATCAAAATAACCTTACAAAATAGCCGAATTTTGACCGTTTTTGGGGGCAAAACGGTCAAACGGTCGTTTTTGGCCGTTGTGGCCGGGCCGGCCGTTTTGGCCACAACGGTCACCAATGGTGACCGTTGTGGCCGGGCCGGCCCGGCCCGGCCCGGATTTTTCAGGCAACGGTCACCACTGGTGACCGTTGCCCCGGGCCGGGTCTGCGGGCCCGGGCTGCCCGGCCCGGAATCTGACCCGGCGCCGGCCCTGTTCCGGGCCGGGCCGGGCGCCGTTGGGGTAAACCAGACCCGGGCCCGGAACCTGGCCTGGCCCGGATTTCCGGGCCGAGGCCGGGTCGGGCCAGGCCAGGCGGGTATTTGGGACAGCCCTAGGTATCGATGTAGCTTGTTGCTTGAAATCGTCAATTAGTTGGGTTCGTATCGATATTATTAAATTCATTTAAGTCAGCGCATTAAATTTGCTCATATCTTAATGATTTTTTTCCCGATGGATTATCTAAATGAATTAAGAAAACAAAAGCATGATATGTTTGGTAAGATAAATAGTTAATTGAACAACATAGTTTTAAGATGACAATTATGAAGCAAAATACACTAGAAAAAATATAGCATATCTTTAAATGAGATTAAGAAGCACTCGTCAGAAGTTTAATTACAATTTAAGAGAAAAATCTGAGAACTTAGCCGAACAGACTAGATTGATGATGGAGATTGTATACGAGGAGATAATAGGTTTGTACCTACATTTTTCTTTCAAATGTAGGTGTATAATTGATTTGGGTGACGGAGAGCTGACCTTAGAATGACATTAGTTTGCTTTAGTTCTTATTTAATTGAGATGAGGTTCTCCTGAATGGTTGAGTTAATTTTAAGGTTGGATGATAATTTTGCGTAATAGGCACAACAAAACTCCAAAATGGACACACGCACTTATTATGAGATGCAATTAGGATATGAATCCTCTCCAACTAGGTGGTAATTGGAGAGGATCTAATTCTCCAAATTCTAATTATTTTACATCTCGTAGGACTTTCATCATTGCAAGAGTGATTTTCAAAATAGTGGCTTTCATGACAATAGTGACAAAACCACTATTCTGATAGAAATTTTTTATATATATATATATATATATATGTCTTAATCACATCCCTCTAAGTTGGAAAGCACACACCTACTTGGGGAGGATCCGAATCCGTTGTAATTGATAGTTAACGTGGCAAGTAAATGGTGATTTTTTAACCTATTAGCTAAAAACTTCCCTAATTTTTAGGTTGATCACTTGCCCAACTTGAACCAAATGTGGCTCTGCCCCTAACTTTTAATCCACTGATATAATTAGTAAGATCTGCGGGAAAATCTGAAAGTTTAGGAGGTTTTGTGAGACATCCCAAGTTCAAGGAAATTGGTCGGATCGAAGAAGCTTAAGGGACTTTCATGAGAAAGCCCCAAATCCACGACAGTTTTGTGAAATTTCAAAAATATAAATTTTAGATAAAAAATAAAGCCACAGTACGTGTATTTAGGGCTTGTTTGGATTTGGAGGGGGTGAAGGGAAGTTAGGGGAACCTAGGGGAAGTTAAGTTAAGGGAAGGGAAGAGAATTTTTAAAACTTGTTTGGGAAACTAGTAAGGTGAATCAATGAGAAGTTATTTCACCCCGTGGAAAGTGTAATAACGGGAAGGGAAGGGAAGGGAATGTATATAAATTGACATAAATACTCTCACATATTATTAAGTTATATTGTTGTTAGAAATTTTAGTCGTTGGATTTTGACCTTAGATAGGGGTAAATATGTCTCTCTACATTTGTTGTATTCCCCTCTTTATCTTCACCCCCATTACACCCCAAATTGTGGGGAAAGAAAATCATGTTATTTTTTCACCTTCTTTCACCTCCCATCACCTCTATTAACTTGCTATATTTACTTCCCAAACAAGGTTAAAAGTTACACTCCCTTCCCCTCACCCCCATTACCCTCAATCCAAACAAGCCCTTAAGGAATTAGTTAATGTAAGGTTATTAGATATGAACATGATGAGTTAAAATGGTTCATATTATCATTAAAGTAATAGTAAGAAATAGTAGTAAAAATACAGCACAGTCCACATTTTAAAAATTGATCTCACGAGCACCGAATCATAAACTTGGAAAAAGAGATGACTAGTTGAGGGCAAACCAAAGAGCAGCCCCTGGTTTTTGTGAGAATGATGGATAACACTGCGGGCTAATCTCATTATTTCGTCACGTGAACTAGTGACAAGGAAATTTTGAGTACAAAACGATAGTGATCATAACGCAATTGATCACATTTGCACGAGTTTTATGTACCCACTATGTTGTATGTGTAATTTTAAGAGGAGGTGTTACAGGATGCATTGAATCTAGATTATATGCTAACACTTGATGAACATAAGCCAATATACACCGATCTCTTTCAGAAAAAGGCAGGAGATATTTACATCAATGTTTTTTTTAAAGAATAACGTAAAAAGCTACTTTTTTTTATTGTTGCATCCTCGTCTTTAAAAATTTTGTTTGCTCCGTAGTTGAGAAGATCCAAATTCGTTAGACAAATAAGACTACTATTAACTTCGTCCGATTAATGCTAACGATACTATAGCGCTGAAGTCAGCAACTAGTGAAATGAATCTGTTTGGGTAGAAAATTGTTTTCTTCATTGTATAACTTATTACAAATTTGATCGTTATAATAAGTTCAAAAAGATCGGTCTTTTTATAATACCTTTACACAATGAAAATAAAAGATACAATTCTCGTTCAAACAACACGCAACAGGTGTTTATCGCCAATTGCTTTGCGTGGGATCTTCGTCTGTGCCGGGGATGTCAATATCCGTGGACCACCTTTGATCTGGATCCGGCTGATGGAAAATTGGGCAGAGCTTCGCCTTCGCCGAGGAAGTATTTGATTTGAAGCGCTGAGATCGACCAAGCGAAATCAGCACTCTTCTCGAGATCAAGACCAAGCTTGATCTCAAGGAAATGGGGGAAGCGAGCTTCGGATCTCTCGAACTCCACTCTTTATGCACAGGAGATCGCCAAGATCTGCTAACCATTGTTGTAAATTCATGGTTCAACTCTCCAATTCGGCAGCGTTTCGCCCTCTTGATGTCCGTCCGGATGAAACGAGCCCCTAGGCCTGTATTTATAGGCTTCGGTTGGGGGTTTTCGGATAAGAATGGATGATTTGAGCTTATCTTTTGTTAATAACTGCCTAACCATGTTTATAGATGATATCAAGTCAGTTGGGAACCCGTGGAACAGATAAATCCCGAGAAAACCGCTCAAAACCATCGAAAATGCGTCCGGAGGTCGAAACGGGGGGGGGGGGGGGCGGCACGATCCGACCCACACGGGCGCGGGTGTTTCGGTCTTCGCTGAATCCTTTTGTGTTTTTTCTGACTTTCCGGGACTTGTAGTTTTCTGCCGTTTCGTTTACTCGCCCGTCGTGGTGACTTGTACGCGCGCGAGCTGATCGACGCGCGCGGGCTGAATGTTGAGCGCGTTCGGACACTTGGAGTTGATTAACGCGCACGAGCTGATTGTTGGGCGCGCGTTGATTGACGTGCGTGAGTTTATTGACGCGCACGTGCTGATCGATGCGCGCGAGTTGATGCTGATTGGCGCGCGCGTATTGACAGACGCACGCGAACTGATTGGCGCGCGTAGGGCTGGGCATATTCGGATCGGATCAGTTTTAAGCCCAATCCGCATCCAATCCGAATTTTTTGGATTCTCAAAACTCTCATCCAGATCCAGATTTTCCCCCCTTTATCCGAATATTCGGTCCAACCGAAATTCGGATCGGACCGGATCGGTTTCGGTTTTGGGCCGAATTAACTTAGAGAATAATATTTCTTTAAGTGACATGTAACTATAGGCATCTTATGTTCAGCTCAAAAAAAACTATAGGCATCTTATGCCAAATTCCCACCAACTTTGATGTGCGAAAGTATTACAGGTGCTTCATACTCATAATCTTTTCCATACTGTAAATATTTAAACAAAAAAAGTAAGATGACAAGGCTGCATGAAGGTTACTATGAATTCATTTTTGCGGACATTTTGTATAGGTACTAAAAAAATCAGAAGCCTAAGCAGCAAGTGTACAAGCAATATCATACTTTTCCCTCTCTCCTCTATTTATGAACTATGATGAGTGAAACAATATGAAAGTCACCCATTTCACAGTGGAGATTTAGATGTACACCTCAGAGCGGAGATATGGTACAGATATAGCTGTAAAAACAAAGCCAGCAACTATGTAATATGACGGAGGCCTCCCTCTGTTGTGAGCCGGAATCAACCTCTTGTGACTTGCTAGTTTTACACTAAATTCAAGGACTTTTGATTTGCGTAGAACTTTAAGAACAACATTCTCCCCAGTGTACTTCTGAGAAACAAGGTAACTAAAACCAATGCGTTCTCCATGCCTGAAAGGAACTAAAACACCAGAAGATAACTATTTATATTAGAGAATTCGGGTCGGTTTTTTCGGGCGGTTCAGGCGTTCAAACCGGATCCAAACCGGTTTAATCCGGTTCGGACGGTTTAGAGCCTTCTTCTCATCCATTTAATTCGGTTCGGTTAACCGGTCCGCTTTTTCGGGCGGTTTTTTCGGTTGAACCAGTTTTTTTTCGGTTTTTGCCCACCCCTAGGCGCGCGCGTATTGACCGACGCGCGCGAGCTAGTTGACGCGTGCGTGTTGACCGACGCGCTCGTGTTGACCGACGCGCGCGACATGATTGGCGCGCGCGAGCTGACTGTTGAGCGCGCAGGCCACTTGGTTCGCCGTTTCGCTTCCTGCGCTTGTCGGCGTTAGATAATCCTCTTTGACTCGGACGACGACGTTCGTCGTCTTCTCTCCGTCTCGAGCTGTGTGTGGACACCTATAGGTATTTTTAGACGCCTACAAAATCATTAAGATATCGTAGCAAAATCGTATAAGTTAATTAGCAGATAACATTATCGTTTGATTCATACCAAGCATCTGTGCAATTTGGCGATCAAAAAAATGTTGGGGGATAAACGAGATTCTCTAATCAAAGAAAATAAGTCTTAATTGAAGGTAAGAATCAGACCTAACCAAAAGATTTAAGTTAATTAAACCTTAAATTTTACTTGAGATTTAAACCTTAAATTTTACTTGATATATATATATATATATATATATATATATATATATATATATATGAGGATGCTGGAGAAGAGGGTGAGCTGGCAGGTGTATGACATATGAGCCCCCACACCGATGTGACTAGTAGGGACCCACATAATGTCATGGACATGTCAGCTCACGGGAGAGGAGAGCTGCTTGCTCTTCTCCATTTTTCTGTATAAACACACACACACACACTCACTCATTTTAGTTTTTTTTATTTATACCTTTATCCTAATTGATGGATCAATCTACTGTAATTATTTTAAAGGTACATTTACACGGTTCGGAATGAGACATTTCAGGGTTCGATTAAAATACTACGTGCAGCCAAAATATCCTAGGCTACTTGTACATCTAGGAATATCACTTTCAGATATAATGAGACAGAAACTGAAGGGAAGAGATCCGGCCAGGAACTTAATATTTATGTTTGACTAAACACTTTGATTTTGTACTTAATTAATCTAAGAATATACAATCATTGATGCACTAATTAACAAAGACCACTGAATAAAATTTCCTCAGAAACTTTAGCTTAATGAGAGCAACATTCATTCATATCCTTTTCTGATTAAGATACGTGCAGTTAGATGAAGTGTTGTTAAAAAAATCACTCTCACTTTATCATGATCCCCATGAGCATGAACAGTACAAGTTGTTTTTTGCCCCATTAAATTAAGGAACAAAAAGCTCTGTAACTAAAAAAAACTAGGCTATCGCTCTCCATTTCTCTTTCTTCACATGAAAAAGATCAAGCTCTAGCCTTGCTGCTTCCCATGTTGCCACCTTATCTTGCTTTTGTTTATTGGCTCAAATGGGTTCATCTCCCCTCAACTAATTTAACTTTGCTTTCAAATACCCCATGCATCTATAAAAGGACCTGCATTGTCTATACCTGAACTCATTGGTGTTTTATTAAAAAGAGAGAATTTATACATTGTCTGAGATCTTTGATTGAATTAAGAAAATGCAATCCAATTATACAAGCATTGGAGAGGAGGCATGCCTCCTTCAGCTCAAGGTAATTAACCTCCTCTACAGTTTAATGCATGCAATATTTTCTTTCTCCATGCATGTTTTTAATGAGGCATTACACTTGATCGCTGAAAGAAACAGTATGCGTATAGAATATATTGACTTAAGAGCAATTTTTTGCATCAACTAAATCAATAAAGCAATATGTCGTATTTTTAGAAGAAGGCTGCTTAGTTATAATAAGTACTTCTAACTTTATAAAAATTGTTGCAAACTTTTGGGTTGTTTTTTTTTCTTTTTATGATTTCACCATTAATAACTAAAGTGTAAATTCTTAAATCCTTAATTATGGTCTCACTAACCTTAATGTGTCAGTCTTCATATACAATATGTTCAATTGTTACCTAATAATTAATTGTATCTTCTTCTTCACCTTTCATTATATATATATAGCAACTAACTTGGCCTATATCTATTCTTCCTTCAAGGATCAAGGACTTACTCGTGAAGAAACCATAAAATCCAACGAAGCGGAGCGAGTAAGCTGCGAATGCTGCGGTATATCAGAAGAGTGCACTCCAACATACATTTCAAGAATCAAAGACATTTACTATGGAAAATGGCTATGTGGGCTTTGCTCAGAGGCAGTACAAGAAAAAAAGCGCAAATATCGCAAGTTCAATAATGAGCAAGCCCTAGAAGCGCATATGGCTATATGCAAGCAGTTCAATAAGAACACCAGGGTTAACCCTAATCTGTCTCTGGCTGATGCAATTATCAATTTTGCAAGGAAGAGGTCGCAGCGGAGAGATTCAGGGGATGTCATGGCTAGATCTTGCGGCTGTAGACCTTGGAATGTTGGGACTAACGCTAGGCTAGATAGTCATATTGATTAATATTCTGGGGTTTTTAGAGTTGCTTGGATTCTATGTAGTTTTATATGTGTGAAGATGTTTGCAAGATTATGAGCATGTCACGGTGTAGTTAATATATAGTTTTAGGTGCTTGTTGTTGGGAATTCAACGCTGAAACCCCTAATGCAACGAAAAACGTA
>BQKN01000245.1:475643-487532 GCA_022839385.1 Asparagus kiusianus
TAAACACGGCGAAAGTCTCGTGCACGTGCCTGGATGTCCTCATCAATATATATATATATATATATAACGTCGGTAATTGCAACAAACTGTTGCATTTTTGTACATAAATATTTTCCTGTATTTGTCATGCAATATTTGGGAGTTGCAAACATTTTAAGTACCTATATGTGAACTTATTTGCAAGATTATTTGGTGTGCACATAACGTGTAAGTGAGTACATAACATGTGTCTAAAAAAAGTAACTAAAGCTGAATAAACAAACTGCAACTGCAACTACATGAGAGAGTAATTACAGTAACTACATGAGACAGTAATTACATTATTACAGTAATACTTGGACTCAAGAAGCAAACAGTATCAAGACTAACTCAACCATGCAAGATCTCGTACGTCCTCTTTCTAATCGTAGTCTCCATGCATCTGGACTTAGACATTGCACGCACCTAAAGTATACACGAATCTATATATGTTCTTCCAGATAACTAATTGTTAATTTCGAAAACTTATAAAGAACGGTATTCTAGAAACATGAGACCGTGCTTGTACTTTTTTCACCCAATATTCCTAACTTCAAAATAAATCAAGCAAAGATGAGCAATCAGATGTTTTAATTCAAAAGTTTGAAATTAGGTAGCATTTGCTTTACATGATTGATTATGCCTTGGTCATAGGGGCTCGGACTTTATTCATTATGCAGGATATATAATGATTTATGAAGCATTAAAGGTTGATGCTTATTTCGGGTCACAGTTTCAATTAATTGGACTGGTCCGAGTACGACAGCGTAATAAAAATTAAAAAAAAACGAAGAAAAGTGACACATCTCCAACAGTGCCCAGCAATAATTTATAATTAAGAGCGTCATGCATGCTTTACGTGTAGGAAAATGATCTGATTAATACTGCTGCTTCTATTTCAAATACTAGTTTCTCGTGTTGATGTCACCTTTGAATTAGCAATTTGTACTACGCGTGAACGTGGTTCATCCAATTGTTGGATTAAATCTAATTATGGGCATATATGTTACATTAGTGTATAATGCTATCTTTAAGGCTAACCCACATAAAATGATCAATCAATTTGGGTTAATGAGTATTTAAGTAAATCATGGGCTAAATGTGCGGATACCAGGTTGTAATTATAATTTGATGATGAGCCAAATTATAAAAGTACAACAACTATAAATAAGGGGTTATGGTCCCTAATCTAGGGTTACATTCTCTATTCTTTTAATCTCCATCTAAAGAGATTCAAAAAGAGAGACCCTCAAGATTAGAAGATCAAACCCTAATTCAGATCTGTGCAAATCTAAGTTATGGATTCAGTATTGCTTCCGCTCTCATTGTTGTTGTTTATTCTCTTTGAATTAATCATGGTTTTATGGATTAGATCTTAGTTTTAGATCTAACAAGTGGTATCAGAGCCACTCGTGATTAATTCTTAGGGGTATAAGATATATAAATTGGGTTTTTTGATCTTAAACTGTGGTTTTTCAGAATTGTTCACGGATGAACAGTAAAAGTTTATTTTTTTTGTTTGGTTTTTATTTCGATTTTTGGATCTGTAGCACTCATGAATTGTAAAGTTCATTTCTTTTTTTTTTGTTTGATTCCATTTTTTGAGGTTTAAATCTGAAATGGATTCAAGTTTAGATCTGGATTGAGTTCAAAAATCAACAAAAAAATATTTATTTCGTTTTTTGATTCGTCGTCATTCACCAAAACTCCTCGTCGGAGCTGTATCGACGGCGGCCCCACTGTCAAATGAAGACAGTAGTGGCGGCGGTTTTGAGAACGAAACCTTAAGGGATGTTCGTACAGGAAACCATGCGTGAAAACGTGTGGAAATTAGGGCAAAAGGAGGAGGTTACCTCATTTTCAGGCGAGCCTCGTGCTTGATCCAAACGAACTCTGCGTTCGTTCTCAAGACGAACCATGCGTTCGTTCTCAAGTCGAACCACGCGTTCGTTCTCAAGTCGAACCCCGCGTTCAATTTCAGGTGAGCCTCGTGCTCGATCCAAACGAACCCCGCGTTCGTTCTCAAGTCGAACCCTGTGTTCGTTCTCAAGTCGAACCCCGCGTTCAATTTCAAGTGAGCCTCGTGCTTAATCCAAATGAACCTCACGTTCGTTCGAACCTCGCGTTTGTTCAAACCTTGCGTTCGTTCTCAGGCGAACCTCGTGCTCGATTCAAGCGAGCCTCGTGCTCAATGCAGTTGAACCTCGTGTTCGAAGTTAATCGAACTTCTGTTCTCTACGGGTGAGCTTCGGTTCACTGTAGGCAAGCTCATACAAACTTGTTGGGTTGACTGTAACAGGTCAAGCCCTCTCAAGTTGAATTATTTAGCTTGGGCCTTTAAGATATTGGGCCTTTAATTATTTGAGGATCATTTAAACTTTTCAAATAATTATTGAATTTTTGGGCCTGTAGTAAATCATTTTATGGGCCTAAAATTCTTTAAGAATGGTTTAATTGGATATACCAATTAAAACATATTTTGGTAGGCCTTATTAAGTTATGAGCCATATTTTTAGTATGCTTAATTTAATTAATTAAGCTATGAGGCCCTTAATTAAGTTTTTTGGAAATTCAGTTAACTTGAATTAAATTATTTAATTTGAATTAAATTTGATAGTTAATCAATTATTTAATTCAAATAATATGACACTAAAGTATTAAAGTTGTCTCTATTCTAAATGATTAATTAAAATAAAAAGTTGTCAAAGTAACCTCTCTTGTGTAGATTGTTCATGAGAGATGTTAGATGTTTGTGTCTATGTTTTTGTGTAAATATTTAATCGGCCCAAAGGAAGGTTAATATTTATTTAGACTGCATACACATATGTGATGATAAATGTGTGATAATTATAAGGTTTACATATGAATAATGAATCGATCCAAAGATAGTTTCATTATTTGACATGAGTTATTATCAATGTTTGATCATTGTAACAAGGTATCACTTACAAATTAATATTATTATCCAAAGACTTGATATTAATGTTGTGCTAGATATCTTGAGATGAGATTTGTCATTATTTAAATTTTATTGATTACTAATTACAGTTAATAATGTGAGTATCTTTTATTTATTTCAGCTAATGCATCTGCTGCAATAATTTCTGATAACATCAACTCAATTCCTATGCTTAATGGGACTAATTTTAAGATTTAGAAAGAGAACATATTAATTGTTCTTGGCTACATGAATCTAAACTTTGCATTAAGAACTAAACAACCACAACCTCTCAATGCGGATAGCACTCCTGATGCAAAGAAGGAGTATGAGAAATAGAAGCGTTCAAATCGCATGAGTCTCGTGATCATTAAGCACGACGTTCCAGAAGCCGTCAGGGACATAGAATTCGAAGGGATTACTAAGGCTAAAGATTTTCTTACTGAAATTAAGAAACGTTTTGCGAAAAACGATAAGGTAAAAACAAGCACGCTTTTAGCTCACTTGATTTCGATGAAGTATAAGGGCAAAGGAAATATCAGGGAGTACATTATGAAAATGTCTCATATTGCTTCAAAACTTAAGGCACTCAAACTCGATCTCTGTGATGAGTTACTGGTGCATATGGTTTTGTTGTCTCTTCCTGCATAATTCAATCAGTTTAATATCAGTTATAACCGTCAAAATGAGAAATGGACTCTGAATGAGCTCATTTCATACTGTGTGCAATAAGAAAACAGGTTGAAGCAAGATAAGACTGAAAGTGCTCATTTGGCCTATACCTCTAAGGATAAGGGCAAGAAAAGGAAGAATGATAATGATGCTGCTAACGGTCTTGTTCAGAAAAAAACAACAAAAGGATGGTCAGGGTTGTTTCTTCTGCAACAAGTCTAGACATGTAAAGAAGGACTGTACCAAATATCGCGCCTGACGTGCTAAGAAGGGTACGTTTCTTACTTTGGTCTGTTCTGAGGTTAATTTAGCTTCAATACCTAGAAACACTTGGTGGTTAGACTCTGGTGCTACTACTCACATAAGTGTTTCTATGCAGGATTGCCTGAGCTACCGAAAGTCAAGTGATGTTGAAAGACACATCTTTGTGGGCGACGGACAATCGGTAGACGTGAAAGTAATTGGGCACTTTAGGTTGTTATTAGGAACTGGTTCATATTTGGACTTAAAAGATACTTTTGTAGTACCGTCTTTTAGACGGAATTTGGTTTTTGTTTCTATTTTGGATAAATCAGGTTATCATTATTTATTTGAAAACAGTCAATTCGGTTTATCTTTTAATTCAAATATTATGGGAACTGGTTACTTGAGTACTTATGACAATCTATATTTGCTTAATACAATTGCTTTTTATAATGAAATCTTACATGTGGAATCACGTGGTATTAAACGTAAATTAAATAAGGAAA
Source organism: Asparagus kiusianus (assembly GCA_022839385.1). Classification (NCBI taxonomy): domain Eukaryota; kingdom Viridiplantae; phylum Streptophyta; class Magnoliopsida; order Asparagales; family Asparagaceae; genus Asparagus; species Asparagus kiusianus. The sequence goes on from BQKN01000245.1 coordinate 480,021, forward strand.
ATTTGGCGATATTATGACATAAGCGCTTGGGTCATATCTCAAAAGGAAGAGTTGAGCGTCTTGTGTCTGATGACATTTTAGATTCTCTTGATTTTTCAAACTTCGACATATGTGTTGAATGTATCAAGGGAAAACAGACCAAAGTTAAGAGATTAAGTGCCAAAAGATCTTCATAAGTCTTAGAATTGATACATATAGATATTTGTGGGTCATTCCCTACGACATCTTGGAATGGTTAATAATATTTTATATCATTCATAGACGATTACTCACGTTATGGTATCTATATCTCATTCATGAAAAATCTGAGTCTCTGGACATATTCAAAGCTTTTAAAGCTGAAGTTGAGAATCAACTCAACAAAAGGATTAAAACGGTTAGATCTGATCGTTGTGGTGAGTACTACGGAAGATATGATGATTCAGGTGAACAACGCTCAGGACCATTTGCTAGATACCTAGAGGAATACGGTCTCGTCCCACAGTACACCATGTCGGGTTCACCTAGCATGAATGATGTAGCAGAAAGATGAAACATGACTCTTAAGGATATGGTAAGAAGTATGATTACCCATTCTTCTTTACCAGAGTCACTCTGGGGAGAAGCACTTAAGACATCAACTTACATTCTGAACAGAGTACCAAGTAAAGCAGTTGTTAAAACACCTTATGAGTTTTGAACTGGTCAAAAGCCTAGTTTAAAGCACTTACATATTTGAGGATGTCCAGCTGAGGCAAGGTCTTATAGGCCAAATGAAAAGAAATTAGAATCTAAAATAGTTAGCAGTTATTTTATTGGGTATTCTGAAAGCTCTAGGAGCTATAAGTTTTATGATCCCATACTTAGGAATATTTTTAAGACAGAAACAATAACATTCTTTGAGGATGTTAAGTTTTGGGGGAGAAATAAGGTTAGAGACATTGCTTTTGAAGAGGAATTGACTTCAAATCCAATCCATACAGTTACTCTTGACAATATTCAAGTTCATATACCTGTTATTGATCAAGAAGTAAATCTGAAACCTCAAGAATATAATGTTGAACAACTCCCTGTTCCAGAAGAACAAACTCAACAACCTCAAGAACCAGTACCATTAAGGAGATCCACGAGAGAAAGAAGAAATGCTTTTCCTGATGATTATATTGTATTTCTCCAAGAACATGAGAAAAATAATGGAATGATGGAAGATGATCCAATCAACTTCCTTCAGGCCATAAAAAGTTCTAACTCTCAAAAGTGGATTGATGTTATGAATGAAGAGTATAAGTCTATGCAAGACAATAAGGTTTGGAAACTTGTCTTATTGCTAGAAGGTGCAAAACCAATTGGTTGTAAATGGATTTTTAAAACCAAGCGGGATGCAAATGGTAATGTGGATAGGTATAAGGCGCGTCTTGTAGTTAAAGGCTATACTCAAAAGGGAGGTATTGATTATACAGAGACTTTCTCTCCTGTTTTATCGAAAGACTCCTTCAGAACAATCATGACACTTGTTGCTCATTATGATCTTGACTTACATCAGATGGATGTTAAGACTACATTTCTCAATGGAGATATTGATGAAATGATCTATATGGTGTAACCAGAAAACTTTGTGTCGGGAGATCCAAATAATATGGTTTGCAAATTAAGAAAATCCATCTATGGCTCAAGCAAACTCCTTGTCAATGTTATCATAAGTTTCAACAAATAATTATCTCGTTCGGTTTTGAGATGAATGTTGTTGATGACTGTGTATATCACAAGTTCAGTGGGAGTAAGTATATTTTTCTGGTTCTGTATATCGATGACATATTGCTTACCACTAATGATATATACATGTTGCACGAAACCAAGAGATTTCTATCAAAGAATTTTAAAATGAAAGATCTTGGGGACGCCTCTTTTATATTAGGAATTCAGATACATCAAGATCGTTCTCGCGGTATACTTAGACTATCACAAAAGAGCTATATCGATAAAGTACTCAAAAGGTTTGGCATGTAAGATTGCAGACCAGGTGACACTTATGTTGCTAAAGGAGACAAGTTTAGTCTAAATCAGTGTCCTAAAGGTAACCTTGAAATTTAGGAAATGCGGAAGATTCCTTATGCTTCGGTTGTAGGAAGTCTAATGTATGCTCAGGTATGTACGCGTTCGGATATTACGTACATTGTTGGGATGTTAGGCAGATACTTAAGCAACCCTGGTATGGATCATTGGATAGCAGTCAAAAGGGTTATGAGGTACCTTCAGAAAACAAAAGATTATATGCTCACATACAGAAAATCAGAACAGCTGGAGGTCATTGGGTACTCTGATTCTGAATTTGCTGGATGCCAAGAAAGCAGAAAGTCTACATCAGGCTACATTTATATATTAGTAGGAGGAGCTATATCATGGAAAAGTGTTAAACAGACACTTGTAACTTCCTCCACTATGGCAGTAGAGTTTGTAGCTTGCTATGAGGCATCAAATTATGGAATATGGTTGCGAAATTTTATCACTGGACTGCACATTTTGGAAAATATTGAAAGACCACTAAGGTTATTTTATGACAATAAATCAGCAGTTATGTATTCTAATAATAACAGGAGCTCAACTAAGTCAAAACATATTGACATTAAGTTCCTGAATGTGAAAGAAAGGATACAGAGTGGACAAATATCCATAGAGCACATTGGGACAAACTCCATGATAGCAAATCCTCTTACTAAGGGATTGTCACCCAAGGTCTTTCATGAGCACACTGCTCATATGGGTGTGGTGTTATTTGATGATATCATGATTTAGTGGGAGTTTGTAATTTTTTGGTGCTTTGTGTTTGGTTGTATTGTCTGATCAGAATAAAGTATTCAGTTAAGACACTCTGTTACATTATGTTTGATTTTGATCTCACTAAAGTAGGACCAGTTGAAAATAGACATGTACTGACCACATTGCATGTAATTTTTATGCTGCACATCCATGATTGATCTATGTCATTTGATTTTATTGGTATATGTGACCATTGATGGGTTTAGTCACGATAAATGTGACAAATGCCGCTTTGATCCTATATTGATATTGTCAATGGACGAGATTGTTCTGAAATACCCTTATTTGTGATAGCAATTTCTGAGCTCATAAGGTTGTACACGTTTTAATGAAACATATAGTGCCCAAGTGGGAGATTGTTGAATTAAATCTAATTATGAACATATATGTTACATTAGTGTATAATGCTATCTTTAAGGCTAACCCACATAAAGTGATCAATCAATTTGGGTTAATGGGTATTTAAGTAAATCATGAGCTAAACGTGCAGATACCATGTTGTAATTATAATTTGATGAGGGGCCAAATTATAAAAGTACAATAACTATAAATAAGGGGTTATGGTCCCTAATCTAGGGTTACATTCACTATTCTCTTAATCCTCATCTAAAGAGATTCAAAGGGAGAGACCCTCAAGATTAGAAGATCAAACCCTAATTCAGATCCGTGCAAATCTAAGTTATGGATTCAGGTATTGCTTCTGCTCTCATTGTTGTTGTTTATTCTCTTTGAATTAACCATGGTTTTATGGATTAGATCTCAGTTTTAGATCTAACAATTTATTTTGTCTTAGTAACTTATTTTATGCTGTGAGATTGTTAATCAAAAACTAAAATCATAGATATAATAATTCAATATTTTTTCTACTAACGTTACAAGAGAATTTTCTATTGCGTCTCCATTTTCCTTCAAAACGTGTATACAGTTCATTTGACTCCTAGGATAATAGAAAATATTACACCAAGTATGATATTATATGGACTACAATACTATTAAATACGAAAAAATGCATATATTTATTAATACCTCCCTTATTTCACACGTAATTGTGTATTAGAACTGGCGACTTACCGCCCCCTAAACTCCAGTTGACTTCTGTCTCAAAAGCATCTCTCTTATGCAACTTTATTTATTTTATCTAATGTCAAAAACACATACACCAATAATCCCATTGGTATTCTCCACGTTATTGCACAAGAAGATTTTTCTTACCCTATAAGACCCAGAAAATAAAACTATTCATTGATATTTACCAGACTAGACTCCACATTTTTGTATTTTATAGTCCAAGAGTAGTGTATAAGATAACTGAATTTATCCAAAGTCATGAGACCAACTGTGAGACATTTTGAGTATATTTTTCATAGCTATTGATCTCGGGTTGCAATTCCAAGAGAATGACACATTTCATATTGTCGAATGACACATTTCATATTGTCTCATAGTTGGTCCCATAACTTTGGACGGGGGGTTATTCGTTCTGGATTGTTAGTTTAGATTGAGACTTTTTGTCGGATTTTGATTTAAGGTGACATTCGTTTATGTCTAGGATTTGGATTTAAATTTAACTTGTTAGCCGTTTAGGACTAAATTTGAATTTAAATTTGAAGTGTTATCCATTCAAAAATAGGATTCGGATTTAAATTAAAAGTGTTATTAGTTTAGGACTAGAATCAAAAGTGTTATTAGTTTAGGACTAGAAAATCTTTCTTCCCTCGTCTTCGGGCGGCTCCCTTTGCACTTCGGTGCGCGCGCGCGCGCTCGAGGCCCCGTCAACTCTTTTTCTTCCCATACTCTTCGAATCCTTCAGACCCTTTACTTATAAAATCACTTAATAATTAACCAAAAACAGCGAAAAAGGCAAGAAAATATGAACAATACCCATAAGCTTGAGGCCCCTCAAACAACAGAGGGATCCCCGCAAATCTCGATCCGGGTACCATCTATAATTATATCTTTTCCCGCTCATCAACGTCCCTTTTGTTGATTTTTAGTTAACTTAACCCATTTTTTTCGCTAGATTGCTGGGTTTTGAGGAGGAGAGACAGCGATTTAATCGGAAATAACAGTTGGGTTCGTTTCAAAAATGCTGAATTTTAAGCCAAGGTACTTAAAGTCGTCTCCTTTGCTGTTGTTGTTCTATACAAAATCCAGTCTTTGGGGCTGGCTTTTTTTTTATCCTGAAGCTCGGCTATGTGGTTTGAATATGGGTAGGATTTCATTTTCATGGGCCTCTGTTTTTTTCCTCATGGTTTTGATAATTGATCTTTGATTTTACCAGTTCTTGTAATTTTTATTCATTTCTTTGATGTTTTTAAAGGCCCGAGTCCTCTGAAATCCCACCAAAAGGCTCTCGGTTATCGCCAAGCTCAATGCAACCAAGATCGGTCAAAGGATTAAACTTTCAGGCAGACTCGCAAGATTCGAAAGCGGCTAAGGTGTTCGATAGGAAAACCGCGAACAAGCCCTCATCTTGGTTAGAGGTAAATACTTCGAGAAACTGCATCATTCTTATTCATGGGGACGTTGCATACTGATCTTTGAGGGAATTTCCTTCAGAGGCGAAGCGGTAAAGGTTCAGAGATGCCGCCACAAATGTATCAGCTCCAAGAGGAGCTGAGGAAAGCGAGGGAAGAGAGAACAAGGGCCCTTGAAGATCTCGAAGAATTGAGAAGCAACAAGAAGATGTCGGCGCTTAGTAATAAAGAAGAATTGGATGCTTTAGAGAAGAAGGTTGAGAAGGCAAAGGAATCGGAAAGGAAAATGCTAGAGGCTATGATCTCGCAAACTAAACAACTCGAGCAAACCAAGATTTTGCTTGAAGAGGCTAAGTTAGAGATAAAGTCACTTCATGACAACATCAAAAGCTTAGAGGAGAATTCCTCTTGCAATATTCGTGAGAACATAGAGAAGCAGCAACGCCCTTCAGATGTGATTCCAGCCAGAGAGGAAATCATTTCGCTGAAGAATCAGCTTAAACTAGCCACGCAAGCAGAAGAGAGGAGCAAAAAGGCCATGGATGATTTGGCTGTTGCACTCAAAGAAGTCACTACCGAGGTCAGTCAAATGAAGGCAGAACTCTCCACAACACAATCTGAGTTAGAAAAGGCCAAATTGGAAAGCGAGCGATCTAAATCTTTAGTAAAGATCACAGATGATAAACTGCGCGCTGCACTTGAAGATGCTGAGAGACTGAGATTGGACTCAGAGGACTATGTTGCTGGGTGGAAAGAAAAAGAGCATGGAATCATGAGTTGTATTAAGATGTCTGAAGAGGAGAATGCAAAATTGAAGTTGGAGAACAAGAAATTGCTTGAATCGCTAAGAGGGTCGAGAGAAGAGACTTCCAAGCTTCGGGACATAGTAAAACAAGCGTTGAACGAAGCTACCGTGGTTAAAGAAGCTCTAGAGATTGTCAGAAATGAGAACTCTCATCTCAAAGATTTGTTATCAGTTAAAGAGAGTTCCTTGCAATGCATCAAGCAAGAGTTCGAGTGTCTTAAAGTCAGTGAAGCAGCAGCAGTTGATAGTGTAAAGGAGTTGAAGGGCTTTCTTGATGTGGCTTCATCTATGGTCTCAAAAACTCCCACAGGCGAGGTGAGCGAAAGCAATAAAGTACTTAGAATTCCATCGAACCGTTCATGTACAAATGACGCAAAGGAAACACATAGGAGGAGACATTCGGTTGGTGATTGTGGCAAGTTTAAGTCTACGATGAGTGAAAATGGGTCGTCGATGGAGCAGAGAAATCCGTTATTTTCTTCATTTAGTAATGTATCAGAGTGTAGAATTCCTTCATCTATATATGCTGAAGATGGGGAGACATTGACAACCTTTGATTTTGATCATGTTGTTGGTGATCAATCAAATGGGGTTGAATATGGGAATGGTTCACCTCTGATACAGAAGAAGAGGAAGCCTATGCTGAAAAAATTTGGGGGAATGCTTAACTGGAGAAGCTTCCACAGGTACTGAAAGCTTTATCGTATGTACATTACATTGTGTATGCATGATGGAAACAGAATATATTCCTCATTTGTGCTTCTTATAATGTAACTAAGTCAGGTCCCACCTTACCTCAATCCTTTTTATAGACAGATGAATGAAATATGTGCAAGTAATGATTGTGGTATAGCTTTATCTTTGAGCTTATGTCGTACAAAGAATGCAATTGGTACATTTTTATGTTCTCTTTTGTAGATGCTTTCCTCGGTCTACAGAAATGTTAAAGATTCAACATATATAGGTTTATGAAAGGGGTTAGCTGCAGATAGACCCCTGATAGTGTCACGGTTCGAACTTGCTACCCCTCTAGCTTTATTGTTGCACATGGACCCTAGAGTGATTTCTTTTCTTTTCTTTTTTTTTTTTGACTTTTCCCCTCGAAGAAAGAGGTCAATTGTTTTTCTGACTAATAGACCTCGTGCGGATTGAAGAGTCAAAAAGAATTCGCTCTGGGGGTATAATTGCAACAACAAACTAGAGGGTAGTGAGCTCAAGGCAGCGGTACCAGCAGTGATCCGTCCACAGTTAGCCTTTTACGAAAAACAAATTGCATGACGCACTAGAATGGTTAAGAAACACAAATCAGGTACCATAAAATATTTTCAAGTTATATGAAGCAGTAGTTAGTTACCTGAATATTCGTAGTTAATGAAGAGGAAAGTATACCATCTGCATAGATGAGTCTACAAGATTTTTTTTTAGCACCCCCCC